>CM037915.1:1537500-1829582 GCA_021346845.1 Apeltes quadracus
TAAAACAATCTATAGCAACGTAAGTGTTCTTACAGCTTATCTCTGCTCTCTTCAAAAGGCACCAGACTTTTTTTGTATCGCAAAGCAGCTAAAAAGTTGAGGCAGCATGCCTTTTTAAAGAGAGCGTTGATTACATCAGAAAAGCCCGTCTGACAGCCCCTTTTTAGAGCTGCCACCTGAGTCCCTCCACAGAAGAACTATGAATGAGGATGAGCAGTACTGCAGCGTGTTCGGGTTTATGGCTCTCTCTGTGCTGCAGGCGACTATCTGGGCGGGGAGGCGTACTGGGCAGGCGGCCTGCACCTCTACACTCCACTGCCCTTCAGGCCGGGCAAGGGCGGCTTCGGAGACCTTTTCAGGACGCATTTCTTCCTCAATGCGGGAAACCTCTGCAACCTCAACTATGGTGGGTGAACTAAAACTGCACGAGATGCGTTTGGTGTCTGCCACCACGTGACAAAGTGCCCCCCTTTTCTTCTTCTTTTTTTGGAGCCATAAACAATATGTGTATATAAATGATAAAGGACTCTGAGCGTGCTATGTGTGCAGGCGAGGGCCCCCGGGCTCATCTTCAGAAGCTGGCTGAATGTATCCGATGGTCCTACGGAGCGGGCATCGTGCTGCGGCTCGGCAACATCGCCAGACTGGAGCTGAACTACTGTGTTCCCATGGGGGTCCAAAGCGGAGACCGGTAGGCCAAGGCGCCCCGTGTTGTTTTTCTGTCGTATTTCTTTGCGCACAGGGCAGAACTGCTGTTGGCCCCCTTGATGTAGAACAAACACTGAAACCGTAGTGTGTGTGTGTATAAAATATAAAATCAAGTAGCAACATTGCATTTTATACAGGAAGCTCATGGAAACATGGACTTGGAAAGGGCCAACACAAGTTTCATGCATCAAAGTGTGAAATAGCATATTATTTTTTTTTAAACTGATAAATCTCCCTTAAGAAAACGAATATTTCTGGTTCTGTTGTATTGATATTGAGTGCTCCTTTTCTAATACAACAATTTTAGAAAAGCTGCAGACAGCAGTGTGTGATAAAACGGCATGATGACGACACAGTGCTGTCCTCTCTCCTCTCGCAGAATATGTGACGGCGTCCAGTTCGGAGCGGGGATTCGCTTCCTGTGACCTCATCACTCCACTGCTCCAGCAGAGGCTACGACGGGAAAAGAAGTCTTGCTGTTTGTCACTTGTAACTTGTTGTAGAGTGTGTAACACTAGCATGGGTCCCTTGTCCTGGAGAGATGTGCCTGACCCCCCCTGCCCACACTTTCCTGGGGTTGAAACAGTAAATTATTTCCCAGAATGTTTTAGATATTTCTGGCATGTTCCTTGTTTGCCTTCCAGGAAAGCATTTCGTCCAGGAGCAGGACTTGTTAGTGATTTTATTTTGACACTTACCTGTAAACCAGGCACTCCGTGTCGGGGAGGGATCACACCGATAAAGGCACTTTTCAGTCGAAGCAGTGGCGTTGTAAGAAAATCCCATGTGAAAATGATGGGTTGACCCCTTGCCCCCCCCCCACCTCCTGAGCAACATCCACCACCAGTGCTCTTACCGTTGTTTTTTTTGTTTCTTTTTGATTGTGTTGAATCTATTCACAAATAAATCCCAGCTGCTCCCCTGGTTTGTCTCTTGAGCTTCCTCTTATTAAAACAAATGAAGCAAAGGAATAAGGATCTCTGCCTGGCCTCCTCACAGGTTTTGCCTTGACTGAACTTTAGCTCTGCAGGAACCTGCGCAGGGCAGTTGAGTGTGGATGGTGCCAGATGTTTGTTTGATTACAGCGCGTTCTGTGGGAGTCTGGCAGGTGCTGGGAAGGCATCCTGCTGAAACCTAAATAATATAAGCTCTGGTTAGTAATCTTTACTGGAAAAGGTGTTGGTGGTGCAGCAGAACACCCTGTTAACCATTTTTCAGCCCGGTATCTGAGCTCAAGTTAACTATTGCTCTTTAGAAATGCAAAATAATGAAACGCTAGCATGCGAGCATACTCTGGTTCATCATTGTTTGGCTTGCATTTGAAAAGGTTGAACTGGAAGCGCAAACCTCTTGGCATTTATTAAGAAAGCTGCAGGGAGGTTAATGGTTGTATTATATTGAACACAACCACTGAGCTGGACTGATGTTTAGTAGAAAACCTTTATTTCAATGTTATTAAAAAGGATTAATTCGACGATTGACAATCTTGCATTGCAATATCATCAATGGATGTTTGAAGAAAATGCAGCAAATGAGACATTATTTCCTGCATAGTAAATCAAATGAAGTAGTCTGCTCTTTGGCCAATGTGTGGTAGATGTGCTAAATAGGTGGGGAACCGGTTGGGCAGAATAAGCATACACAAAATGAATGTAAATGAATGCTTACTGCCTAAGCTACTGTACTGTACTGCTTGTATTGATACTGACTTGACCAGATGAAACAATCGAAATGTAATATTTTTCGGTTTTGTGTACCCTATCTTCTCTTGTTCTATAAGTTCTAGAGTGCTGCCTTGTTAAGTTGTAAGAATCCAAATTAATATAAAAAAATAATGAATGGCCTCTCAAGTTCTTCCAGTGGACGAAAATGTGATTGGTGACCATTGAAACGGTTCGTGTGTGGATCCGAATGCACTCACACTACTCCAGGGATCTTTGCCCGTTTATTTAAAGCTCTGGAAACAGTAATGATAAGACAAAAGGACTAAAGAATTGGGCTAGCGGGTTAAACAGAGACAGACACGGTATGCAACAAGTGCTGGAGTCTGAGTGAGGAGGGTGTGGAGCTGAACTGGGACAGAACATATACTCTTTTTTAGGCTACCATGGTTTTGTGTTTCGTTTTGCTTAGTTTGAGGTCAATATGTATTCGACAGCAGAGCGATGTTAAGAGTATTTATCAAAGTAAGGGACAGTAGGGACAGTTTACATGACCCCAACAATATCTTAAACCTCCATTACCTTGTCAGCTTGTACAATTGTTGTTTTTCATATTTCATGTCAGCGTTCAATACACTGACATAGGTGATGCATGAGTCAATTTCAGTGATTTTTATACTAAAAATAATTGCGATGGTTGTAATAATACAGCGCTAACAAATATTGAACAGACCAGTAATGTAATATAGTTTTTTATTTAATTTTACCCTATTTTTTTTTTTACCACCGTCCCTGGACACTTATAGCCTTTACATGTCAGCGACTTGGCTTAGCTACTGTTAACTGTAATTGTTAATGGCTAACTACTTTCTTGTAAGGTTTGCTAGAAACATGGATGGCCGTGTTGTAAACCTTGATGGAGAAGTCTCTGTCTTGCTTATGAAGTCTTATTATACTAATAATATATACTAATACTAGTATAATAATACTATTCGGTTTAAAATATTATTTAAGCTGAATCCATGTTTTTTTGTTTTAATGTCAGGGCTATTATCCAATGATTTAACCACATATGAAGTGAACCAGGGCTATTAAAAAAATGCAAAGCCATAACCAATACTGAGTCAATGGGTTTGCGTTCTGGCAGTTTCACATAATATCAACTTGAAAAAGCAATTGGACCACGGGCTTAAGAATAACTCACATGTTTCCCATCGCGTGACCGCGCGGCCGCAGCTGCCCTCAGCAGGCAAGCAACTCGTGACTGCGCACGCACGGTACTGAGCAGCACGTAATCGGTGTCTCCCTCCGCTGTCGAGTATAAGTGGGCTGTCGCGAGCCCCACCACTGCCACTCCTCTTACTCACAGGCACGCATTTAGAGGCAGGTGCGTGTGGGTGCGCGCGCGTGTGTGTCTTGCAGCGCATATTACTCAACAGGAAATCGGATAAATCCTGCGGCGTTTTGGAATTTCTTTTTTATATATATTTTTTTAATACATATATATATTTAAAACCCCACCATTATGTTGTGGACGGCGAGTCAGTTCGTAAGGAAATTCTCCAGCACGTCCGTGAGTAGCGTTTCTTTTGCATACTGATAGATGATTAAAATAATGCCGGTAAATGAGCGCCTGCCGCACGAGGAGCTCGCAGCCGAGAACGAGCCTGGTTAGGGAGCAGGGAGTCCCAGTCCATGCCGGACTCGTCCCTGGTCGTCCAGCTCACATACTCTCAGTATATACAAGGCAGAAGACCTCTCTGCCACGTTACCGTCGGCCCGACCGCTTCTATCTCCTCCCCTCTCTCCCTCCCTCCCTCCCTCCCAGCTGTAGCGAAGCACTGTACATGATGTGGAGGAGTTGCATCAGCATGCGGGCTCCACACTGCACACGGTCGGCGGCTTAGTGTCGACAGAGCTGCCCGGTCGTTCCTTTCAGTGGCGCTACCTGAAGGCTTTGAATGCATCACAACGCGCGTGCTTAGAGGCCGTGTAACGAGAGCATCCAAGATGAGTGTGGGAAACCCGACCGTGCGTAACACAACGCGCTGCTGCGGGTGATCGGAGGGGTGCGCGTCAATCGTCCCCTTCTATATCGGGGCTGTGCACTCGGTCGGCCAGGGGCGGGCTGTACGTGTAGCCCCCATCAGGCTGTCCGGCGCCGCGGGGGTTTCAGTCACATAAGAACCTTACAACTTCTGAAGACGTGTCTTGTAGACCAAACAATCCGTTGATTAATTACACAAATAAGCAGATTTAGTGGAGCTTTGACAGACTTTACAGTTAAACTTAACTGTAGCTGCGCCTGGGTTTCATATGCCAAAGTGAGCACTATTCACTAATACTTATTCATGAATGAATTTGACCACTGGTTTACGCTAAAGGACAATTTATTTTAAATTCTGTTAAATTCCAGTTTGAATTGCCGTTGGTGTCCCTATAGGAGATGTGTGTGAGGGTCGCTTTGGCCCGCCTGGTTCTCAGGGCACTTTCATGCATTTTCCTGCAGTATTTTACAGCACTGCAGACCGGAAATACTGCTAAAGCTGAAACTAATGGGTGTGTTTGCTTTTCAGAATTGCTACCAGAATAAGCTTAATCTCGCTATAATAGGACAGAGCCTGTTCGGACAGGAGGTGTACAGCAACCTGAGGAGGCAGGGCCACAAGGTAGTGGGCGTGTTCACGGTCCCCGACAAGGACGGCAAGCCCGACCCCCTGGGTGAGTTACCTCGGCCTAAAACAATCAGAGAAACCCACAGCAACTGCTGCAAACATCCTAAAATACCAGGTGCTTGACTCGAGCGACAAAAACAAGGTGTCACACAGATTAACTACATAGGGGAGGTGATGCTATTTGGACAAGTGGCCCCAGTCAGGAGCGGGAAACCCTCTCAAAGGCAGGAATACACACACCAGCGTGAAGTGAAGGGATCAGAAAGAGAGGACAGGCGAGTAACACAACATAGCAAACATATCAACATATCAAACTCTTTTGGGAGGCTGAAGTGGATCCAGGGTATCATCACTTGTCAAAACCAGTCATGCGCAGAAAGAACAGGCGTTGAGAGATTCCAGATTCTAAGAATCTTCAGCAGACCTTCATTAAGTTGATGGTTGTAAGTTGTAAATATAAACTACCCAAGGTAAAGTAACCCCCCAAAAGTAAACAATACAAGAGAGAGAAGTGACAACCCCTGAAGATCCGGGTCCTCTGTGTGTCGTCAGGGGCCCGTTGCTGTCAAAGTGTGTAGAATTACTGGTGCTCCTGGACAAAGACGTGACTAACGCGGCATAGTGGCTCCATTGTCTGTGTGTGGAGAGAGGCCCCGTGTGGCCCCCAGTGATGCAGCTCCGAGGAGAAACACATGCAGTCTGGGCCGTGTGGAAGCAGAGGACCTGTTGGCCATCAGCGGCCCCTTTCAGCACTGCCTGTCTTCCTCCTTTGCTCTCCAGTATTTTACTCGTTTTACTTCTGAAAATATTCCTGTGTCTTCAATAAGTGGAAGGGCTCAACACTTTGTAATCAAAATAGGCAATAAGAGTTTATTTATGATACTTGCCATGCACATAGTATGTATCATAATCTCAGGGAAGTTTATTCCTCAGCGCACAAACTGTCTACGGAGAGTCTCCATACCTGACATTTAAAAAACAAAGAAAGATCTAAATAAAACATGTAATGTTTAATGTAAATGTTAATAAATGTAAATGTTGGAATGAAATTCATTTAAATACACTCATTAGTGATCACTACTGTTCCTTCCTACGTACGCATGTGCACTATGGATCGATGACACAGCCTAATGTTAACAGTCACGATGTGACGTTTTTACTGACTATCGGTCAATAAAACCTGTCCTGCCATCAGGACATCATCATTGTTTTTCTAGTTGCTATTCTGATCATGTTCCATCAAGAAATAGTTATTCAGTATCTACAGGAGAAAAGCTAGTTACGTTAGCAGCACCGCTAATGGCTAACAAACGAAGATCACGTTGTTACATTGGGACGCGCTCAGGCTCTGCTCAGTGAAAATGCGTTTGGGCAAAGGTTAAATTAGTGTCGTTGGTGAGACCAGTTGCTAAAATAAAACAACAAAGTCATTGATCATCAATTCAAATCGGTGGCAAAAACAAAAACAGGAATCACCTGGAATCTCAAAGTCATAATTGCTGCTGTTTTTTGCTGATCTGATCCGTGACAGATACCGTCCAAACCCGTAAGGGTTTATAACCCATTGCACCACTAACAACCAAACATCACATCAGCTACATATGGTACTTCAATGAAATAGTGTAACTAGTTCAAATATACCAATGTGTCATCAAGTCGGACTTGGCTTAGCTTAGCTGCTCTTTTAATCGACTTTCCTTGGTTGGACATTAAAGGAGGACAATGTAAACCGGACCAAAAATCATTTCACTCTCCAATGTAGAAGAGTGAAAGTGACCATGGATGAACACGGTCGACGCCTTAACGCACCAATATAACTCCCATTTCCTTCATCTACAAATGCACTAAGCGTTCGAGTAATTAAATGACGACAGTAGACAAATAAATCTACTGGGATTAGTCTCCCTATGGTTTATTAACCCTCAGGTCGCAGCGCTGCAACGCCACAGTTGTTTGAGGTTATGTGGAAGCATTGTGAAGCATCACTGAATATTTATCCGTAAGGGAAAACCCTCTTGTGAGATTTCTGAATGAGACCATCAGGGACTCCCCGCTTCTCTTTCAGCTGTGGCAGCGGAGAAGGATGGGACGCCGGTGTTCAAGTTCCCGCGGTGGCGGGTCAAAGGGGAGCCCATTCCGGAGGTTGTGGAAGCCTACAAGGCGGTGGGAGCCGACCTCAACGTCATGCCCTTCTGCTCCCAGTTCATCCCCATGAAGGTCATCGATGGTCCCAAGCACGGCTCCATCATCTATCATCCTTCCCTCCTGCCTTTGCACAGAGGAGCTTCGGCCATCAACTGGTGAGGAGGAGGGAGGGCCGGGGAGTGATTCAGTGGGGGGGTGTTAAAGGATGTCACCGCTGTGACTTTGCTCTTGGCCCACTATCCACAGCACTGCAGGAACCCTCACAGCTCACAGTTGAGCAGCCATAACTGAACAAGAAAGACAACAGTTACCTTCTGCCAGCTGTGTGGCCACTTGAATGCCCCGTTTGACTGACACTCATCTGATTAACCCGTTCGAAACCGCCCATGTATCGGATGGTGTGTTTCTCCAAAAGTGGATTTGGTTTTTCTGTGCCTTTTTTAGATCAAAATGTGTGAGGTTAGTGATTGACAGAAAACCCCAAATGTGTTTTATTTATTTAAATAATATCAGTGTTTTGAGTATGCAATAATACAATTTTGATTCCAACCTGCATTTTGGTGTACTCTGCAGGCTAGTAATTATAATTAAAATCCAGAATAATAATTTACCTTTGAAAGACACCTGTGACCACTGCTTATCAATGAACAGCATTGTTGTCAATGTCAAAGTGTCAAAAGTACTGCAAATATTGGTTATTTACCACTGTAAACTGTTCTGGCATGTGCAATACATGATACAGCCACGCGGACGTGGCGGGGTGGTGCAGTGCATCTGAATGAATCCTCCTCTGTCCCTGTGAAGGCCTCCGTGGGGTTCATTCGGAGGGTCCAAGGGCAGATTTCTTGGACCACATGATGGATGAAAGGATAAGGATTGGATAAAAGCGGAAAAATAAAGGCCAGCGCTCCGAATCTTGACCTGAGACTGGGAGCAGGACATGCAAGAGAGCTATAAGACAAATAGCATAGAAAATGGGAAATAATTTGATACATATTACTGTAAAGAATATGTATCAAAATATAAATTATATTCCGATGATGTTTAAGAAGATGCTGTCCGGCCACTCAAGCCTGGAACCATCGCTCATCTGTTAAACAAATGTTTCACAAGGTACCTTCTTCTGCCTTTGAGTTCACAGGCCATTGACCCCCCCCCCTGTGTTCTAGGTCAAAGAAAGGGTGGAGGGGGGTTGGCAGCTATATTTCAGTGTAGCCAGAGGTTTAAACCAGTTCTGTTTGACCCTAAACTACTAGCAAGCTGCTTTTCTTATCTCTCCCTCTACAAGTCTGTTTGTTTGTTCTCCGCCCTTACTATCGCTCTCACTCAGGGTAAATAACTAAGTTCAACTTTTCCATTCATACCACTCGTGACATAACTACCAGAAGTAATAGTTCAACTTTTTGGGAAATGTGTTTTTCTTTTCTTTACCAGAGTAACACGTGGACGTGGATACCGCATCATGTCTCACTATTAAAAATGGAGCTTAAGCCAGGAGGCGATGAGGGTGACGGATAGCTTAGCTAATGCCAACTATTTAGTAACCACACATAACTCCCTTTGAAAATTTAGTTTTTTATACAAATTAGACAAATGATATATATGGACCGAGAAAGGGTTTAATGGACGTCTTTATGCAAAGTTCTTGTAATTAGATAAAGCCAAAGGCCTTATGATTAATCATTAAGCCAGTGGCTCCCAAACATTTTTATTTCTCAGCTCCAACCATATGATTTAGTGACCTACCTTTACAACTTGTTTGCAATCTTTTTTGTTATTCTTTTATTTTATGTTGATTTACTGGTGTGTGTGTGTGTGTGTGTGTGTGTGTGTGTGTGTGTGTGTGTGAGCGCTGTCAACATACCTACAGTATGTGGGTTGATGATGAAGTTACGCGCCGCCTGTAATACCTTAAACCTTAAAGACTTTCTCTTTATTTAATAGACCAAATTGAGTAATGATTCATCGCATTGTGGAGTGTAGTAAGCGAGGAGACAAGAGATGGAGATGCGTCAAGTCAGCTTACGCTCCACTTTATTACATTCCTCCAAACTCAACTAACTGTCGAGTAAACTGAACAAACTGTTGAGTCAACTGCCAAACTGACCTAACTGGTGAATGTCCGACATTTGTGGGTCACCACAGCATCATAACGTTGGCAGGAAAGTGAATTACTATTCATTTTAGTGGAAACTGTTCATTTAAGCTAGAGACAGTATGTCTTTAAGAAAAACATATTAGATTGACATTAGAGAAGTGTTGAGTGCACTCTTCTTCCAACTGACTATAAATCAGTAGGCCTCTTTCCTTTAGTTGTCTCATTTGAATTACACCGTGTTTATTTTGTTATGCTCCAAATCACAAATGTGCCTCACAGGGCTTTACAATCTGTATACATCTCCACAGATGTTGCACCTTTTCCATCCAGATAAAGTGCAGTTCATTTTCTAATGCTTTGTGCTGATGGTTAAATGCTTCCTCTGAACTGAAACCGTTTGTCCCTCTGTGTTTGGTTTCATTAGCTGTTAGCTTGATTAGCCAAACAGACAGCAGATCGTTAGCGGGCTGCTAACAGCGAGCTAGCCTCCCTTCCTCCTGGTTAATCAATTGTAGTCAGTGACAGTAAAAACTAATGGAAGGACTAATTAAATTGAATTGAGTAAATTGAATTCTACTCATCACAATATGATTGAAAAATCACTTTCCATGAGCCTTAAGAAAATGTATGATATCAAATTTCTCAGTTTCTTTCCCAGTCTAATTCCTTCAGTCTCATAGCCTGGGTTTCCCAGGCTGCCTTGCGTGTGCAATTTATTTCGCGCTGCAAAGCAGTCTGGAAACCATGGAGCAAATTTGCCCCTGAGATAGGGCACCAATCACAGAGCGGGGAGGGTGCAGCAAGACGATGACGTTAAATATGCGCTGGCAAGATCTTCTACTCTCATGTTTGCCTTGCACAAACGGCAATAGTCGCTGAACGACATCTTGTACACATAACTCTCTGACCGATCGCCTTCTTCCGCAAAGAACTTCTGTCGCTAGGAACAGGCGCATTTGACAGACATTCGTAGCTCCCAATAAACGGCTCTGGGCATTTGTAAACCACGCCTCTAATACGAGGAAATGAACATGGGGTTTCCAGACCCTGTCTCATTGGAGAATGAGATTAGGGTACGACGTTAGCCAGGCTATCAGTCTCATGCTGTCAGGTTCCATTTTGCTTTCATGTTTTCTTTTATCGGATTCCGCTCCATTTGGTCAGGCTTATGGACTACATCCTATTCTTCTGATCATAATGGCACTGCTCCAACGCTGGGACATTTGTGTGTCATCAGGACCTTGATCCAGGGCGATAAGAAAGCTGGATTCACAGTGTTCTGGGCCGACGATGGGCTGGACACCGGACCCATCCTGCTGCAGAGGGAGTGTGCTGTGGAGCCCAACGACACCGTGGACACCCTCTACAACCGCTTCCTCTTCTCAGAGGGCATCAAGGCCATGGTAACCGCCTGGAATTAACGACAATAAAGTTGAATCGAATCTAATAATGAGTGAACTCAAGAGTCATCAGCACAAATTAAACATAAATTGGCGTAGACACACACACAGACACACACAAACTCACACTGTTCCCTGGTCCAGGTGGAGTCGGTACAGCTCATTGCTGACGGGAAGGCACCTCGAATTCCCCAAACAGAGGAAGGAGCGAGCTACGAGGGCATTCAGAAAAGGTCAAACTCCAAGGTGAAAGGCCTCCCTCCCAGTCATCTAGATGTGTGCTTCTGATTGGACTTGTCACTCCTTTACCGTAGCCTTTGTCGGGCAAAAGGGAACTTGTCTTGCCAAACCTTTCAATCTCTCCTGTCTCTTTGGTTTATTGGAAAAATGTTGGTTCATCCTTCTAAGCGTTGCAGCTGAAGGGCATCTGGTGCTGGCAGTCAGGGAAAAAGAGAGTCTCAGTAGCAGCTGTGAGGGGGGTGGGAGTGTCCGTAAATATAAACGCTTTATTAAGGAGTTCTAAATGAACAATCAATGAAAATTTAAATCAAGAACGCTATATTTTTCACTTCCCCTACATTTTTCAAATCTCCTCTCCTGAAGCCTCATGGAGCAGGATGCTTCCATAATAATGTCTTTATGACTGCTTTGGACGGCATGTCTAGACGATTCATTTCTATTGGCATTTCAAGCAGCTACTCACTAAAGGATTTTGTTGTAATATATCTGTTCCCTAATTAATTTTGGTCCCAGTTATAGTATATGGATAAATCCAATGTACTTTGGACTCCCCCCACGTGGAAGTAGTTGTCCACCTGAGAGCCACAGTTCCTCCAGCAGTTTACATTCCCCAAATGCAAAAGTTTACTAAATAAACAGATAAATGTGGCCCAACAGTGCCTTGTATGTAAGATTGAGGGGCTTCTCATAAGAATAAAAACAGAGGCGGGACTTTTCTTTGGTTGCCCCGTTGGAGCAGTGAATCTAGATGTGCTATTCTTAGTGCAGCATCGGTTTACCGCATGCCGCCCAGCGAGAAACAACCAGCTGCTGCGCTTCCCTCTCATTCTCAAATGGACTGACTCGTCAGCATGTCTCTCTCCGTCCCCGCAGGTCAACCTGGCCCAACCGGCTGAGGCCATCCACAACTGGATCCGCGGACATGACAAAGTTCCTGGTGCCTGGACCCTCATAGATGGTCAGGTGTGTTTTCCGGGAATGCAAACAAGCGCTCGCTCGCTCGCACACACACACACAAACACACGCACACACATTCTCTGTATTGTGAGGTCAGACTGAAAGAGGTTTGCACGGGTGACATAGATCCTGGTATTTTTGGCACGATGCATTTTCAGCATGTTCAACCCTTTGGTAAGTCTTGGAGGAGTCAAATGTGGGCTCACATATGTGTTGTGGAGCCTCTGAACCACACATTTAGGCTACTTTTCCTTTAAAGCTCCAATTCATAAGGTAGGGCAAGCTGGTTTATTAGAAAAAGGAAGAGTAAAATAAGTCATTTAAAATACATAGATTTACATTTAAAAGAAAAGGGGCCTTTCAGCTGATGAATTAGTCTTTTGTCCTTTTTTTAAGGTCTTTATTCAGTTATTGCACATGTAGAGTTCCATATACTGTCAACAAACAGCAAAATACACACATTCAAACTGTCATTGCCAGAGGTGCAACCGCAGGGAAGACCTGTATTCTCTGCACCTATAAATATTACCAACCTAATAATTATAATAATTAGGGGGATAAATTCTCATGTCTTACACATATTACATATATTACAACATATATTACATCCAATGCATGCCGTTACTGTTCTTTTTTTTTGTTGAAACAACATTTACGGGTTTATTAAGTCATTTCTAACGCTGTGCAAAATACAAAACACGTGTTTTGTCCTATTCTTATGTGTGGGGCAAAGAATATTGAAGTTACTCCAATAAGTAATGTAAGGAAATCTTTCACCTGTTCTTCCTCAGTCTGTGACCCTGTACGGCTCGTCCATGTTGGAGGGGTCTGTACCTGCCGGTCAGCCCTTGGAGATTGAGGGGGCGTCCCAGTCCGGCCTGGTCACCCAGAGCGGCCTGGTACTGTACGGAAGCGATGGGAAAGCTGTGAGTTCTGTATACAAACATTGGGTTCAGAGACAGCTTAAGGCTGCTAGAGGATTCAAATCCAGCGTCTTGTGTGGATCCAGCTCCTGGTGAAGAACCTGCAGTTCGAAGACGGGAAGATGATCCCTGCCTCTAAATACTTTTCCTCTGGGGAAAGCGCTACGGTGGAGCTGACCGATGACGAAAACAAGATGGCGGAGGAGATCAGGGCAAGTTCCATGCTGAGGACGTTGTTTAGTTGATTGCTTCCACACGGCAGCCTCTGCTTCTCTTGAATAATGCGCTGTTGTTTCTTAGCTAATCCAAGCAAGTGTGACTGACTGAGAATGATTTCATTTATCACAGAACGTCTGGAAGGGCATCCTCAGCAACGTCCCTGTCATCGAGGACACCACAGACTTCTTCAAGTGCGGAGCCGCCTCCATGGATGTTGTTCGGTGAGGGAGGAGACCGACGCAGTGTTGGGTCACACATTACTTACAAATGATCCCCTGCTACATTGGACCATAGTTAGAAACATTGCTATCATTTGCATCTTTTTGCATTTGGTCAAGTAAATCCCCAAATCATGAAGCCCTGAAGGAGCAGTGTAAAAAAAAATGTGGAATTTCTTTTAGTAATTTCCCCTCTTGTGTTTATGAAATAAGAAAAGGATCATTTTTCTAAATTCACCTAAAGAAAAGAGATAATAAAAACAGGGATTAACTTTGTATCTTTGTAGGGCCGAGCTTCAGTGGAACATAACATACCAGGTTTAGTTCCAGTTAAACATTTCATCACTTGCCTCTACTGTTGGTTAAGATAAGTGATTGGTCAGCGCTGCCCTAAAACGATGAATAAAATGACAAATATATATACATATATTTGTAATGGCCAGAGCTCCAGTCCTAAATGACTATTAGACACGTGTTGGGTAGCGTGTGACAGTTTGTTTGTTATCTCTCGTGTGCAGGCTGGTGGAGGAGGTGAAGCAGAAGTGTGCCGGCGTCCAGCTGCAGAACGAGGATGTGTACATGGCCTCAACCTTCAGGGACTTCATCCAGATGTTTGTCCGCAAGCTGAGAGGGGAGGACCAGGAGGAGGAGCTGGTCATCGACTATGTGAGTGTCAAACATTATTATGTCGCAGTGGGCCTCGGTGGGCTGGGACTTCCAACCAGGTAACAGTTTGTGGGTTGATTTGTGATTGTTGTAATGCTACTGTTGTATTTTATCCAGGCAACAAAGGATGTAAACAACATGACAGTGAAGATGCCAAACCAGTGTTTCATCAACGGGAAGTTTGAGGATGCAGAAAACGGCAAGGTCTACGAAACCATCAACCCTACTGACGGATCAGTGAGTAACACACAGAGACCGCTACACTCACACACAACACACGTAAGGTTTGGTTCTCCTAGCAATCATGGGGACCGCGTGTCACATTACGTCCTTCCTCAGGTCATCTGCAAGGTGTCCTACGCCTCGGTAGGGGATGTAGATCGGGCTGTGGCGGCTGCCAAAGAAGCTTATTACAGCGGCCCGGTGGGGCAGGATGAACCCGAGGGACAGAGGCAGCCTTCTCTACAAGTGAGTAGCTCCACCTAGAGGACTGCAGTGGGACTGCACAAAGCACATAGGCCGCTACTGTAAATGACGCAACTTGTATTTCTGGGGTTTCATCAAGGTGTTTAATAGTTTCTGCCTACGTACATGCAGAAATATGTTGTATGAAGCTATGCAGATACAGCTATATAGATATATATACACATCGGACACCAACCTTTTGTGGCACGCGGCCTCTGCCTGCTGTGTGTGCGTGCATGTGTCATTGTGTGCGTGGCGGAAAAAGAGCTACGTCATTTATTCTGGTGGTTTTAAACCAAGTCTTAAGCTACAACGCAAGCTTGTTTAGGTTGTCTCTCATTCTTTAGGTCTATGTGTGATATGATACTTTAGATATAAACAGTTACATGTTTGTTTTTTTATTCGGACTAAACGTTAAGTTGGGTAAAAGAATGATTGTGACCAAAAATGCACCTGTGACTTTGGAATGACAGAGTACAGTTTAGTTAGGTCCTTGTCTCTCATGCCCCCCTCCCCCAGGCTGGCAGACCTGATGGAGGAACACCAGGAGGAGCTGGCCACCATTGAGTCCATCGACTCAGGAGCTGTGTACACGCTGGCCCTCAAGACCCACGTGGGAATGTCCATCCAGACTTTCCGATACTTTGCCGGCTGGTGCGACAAGATCCATGTGTGTTTAAAGTTGGAATTCACAAACACACGCTGCGGTTTTAAAGGATTGAACGGATGGTGATACCAGAGGCCCAACGTGGTTTCTCTGTTTCAGGGCAAGACGATCCCCATCAACCAGGCCAGACCCAATCGTAATCTGACCTTCACCAGGAGAGAGCCTCTGGGGTAAAAGCCCTGGGTCTTACCCACGCCTCACACGTGGCTGACGCCGATTGTGTGTTTTTTAATCTATGTCTTTTCCCTGTATCAGTGTGTGTGCCATCATCATCCCGTGGAACTATCCTCTCATGATGCTGGCGTGGAAGAGCGCCGCCTGCCTTGCTGCGGGGAACACGCTCGTCCTCAAACCTGCGCAGGTGAGATGTGCGATAGTAATAACGCACTGTCACCCAAGTTCCAGATAAACAATGTCTCATCCATTATCCCCTTATATTTACAGGTCACGCCATTGACGGCCCTGAAGTTTGCTGAGCTGTCAGTGAAAGCAGGCATTCCAAAAGGAGTCATAAACATTTTGCCAGGTTCAGGTAATGAACACCAATTCAGGATTCAGGACAGATTCTTATCATCTGACCGTGAGTGCATATACAATCTGACTAATAATAGTGGTACCAGACATCGGTTGCTTGTTAAAGGAATAGTGTGTAGAAATTCGTAAAAATGAGACTTACTGCAATTCGGGAGCAAAACATGCAGAACAAGGATACGTATATAAGTACTACGTTTTCTGAAACTTGTACGGCTCCAGAATGCAAATTTATAGTAAAACCATGGAAATTTCTTTCTTGGTAATATAATAAAAAAGATCCATTGAGATAATAATCAGCAGTAACGCGTGACCTGACCCGTCCTACAGGTGGTATGGTGGGACAGCGTCTGTCCGACCACCCGGACATCCGTAAGCTGGGCTTCACTGGCTCCACACCCATCGGCAAACAGATCATGAAGAGGTATCAGCTGACTGAAGTCATTGCTCGCTCAACTTAAATGTCTGGTGAAACTTCACATCACTCATTTCTCTCACGGCTTCCTGTTGCAGCTGTGCGCTCAGCAACCTGAAGAAGGTTTCCCTCGAGCTGGGGGGTAAGTCACCTCTCATCATCTTCGGTGACTGCGACATGGACAAGGCGGTTCGCATGGTGAGAGACAGTGAGGAGGGGGCCTCTTAATGGATTATCACCATGTTAAAAACAATTAGTCAATTGATACATATTGGTAGAAGGTGTTGAATATGTTTTTGTACAGGTGTATCTACAAAATAATAGATTTCACCTTTTTATCAAAATTAAATTTTTTAGAAATGTAATTTATTCATCAAAGAAATTTTAGTTATAGCAGTACACAGTGTGTCCATTGTCATGATTGACAGATTGGTTATGATCAAAGTGAATACTATTAGGATAATTATAGTATATCATACCTTCATTTACTGCATTTCAAAGGTTAACAAAAGCTGTAGCTATGCCCAAGAAAATAAGTTGCATCATCCTCTGTGTGTTTCTGCTTCACAGGGCATGAGCTCTGTGTATTTCAACAAAGGGGAGAACTGCATCGCTGCTGGACGTCTGTTTGTGGAGGAGTCTGTTCACGATGAGTTCATCAGCCGAGTGGTGAGCGACACACACAAATTACTTGCAGCCAGTGGTTTCCTGTTGAATGGATTTTATTTTAGATACCAGCATTAGGGTTATTTCACTGAGACAAGCTTAAAAGATGTTAACGTTTTAACGTCGATTTTAACGTTTTGCCCTACGTAGGGCAATGCTAGGATGGATATTTACTGACATATTTTATGTCGTACGACATAAAATATGTCAGTAAATATCCTCTTCTTGCTGTGGGTACCAGAGCAATGCTAAATTCTATGGAATGCTGTTTTAGCCATAGTTAAATAAATGAATAAATACATAAATATGCATTTAAATACATTGTGAAATAAATAAATTAGGCAATAAATACATAAATATGAAATACATTTATTTATTTATATTTCATAATGCCGCATTTATTTATAGACACTTTTATTTCATAATGGCGTATTTCATGTTCTAATATGCAAATCAAGGGGAGTGGCTATCTCTCACATTCTGTTCCGATTGCAACAGAGCTGGGACAAGGGCTTCGGTGAAAAAAAAAAGGAGAAAAAAAGGCTCCACACTCCCCGGGCAAGGTTGCCCAAAGTGTCCGAAAATGTATCACTTTATCCGGGGAGACGCCGCACCGAAGCCCTTGTCAGCTCTGTTGCATTCGGAACAGAATGTGAGAGATAGCCACGCCCCCTGATTTGCATATTAGAACATGAAATACGCCATTATGAAATACGCTATTATGAAATACGGCATTATGAAATACTCAAATATGAAATACGCTATTATGAAATACGACATTATGAAATACGCCATTATGAAATAAAAGTGTCTATAAATAAATAAATGCGGCATTATGAAATTAAAGTTTCTATAAATAAATAAATGTATTTCATATTTATGTATTTATTGCCTAATTTATTTATTTCACGATGTTTTTAAATGCATATTTATGTATTTATTCATTTATTTAATTATGGCTAAAACGGCATTCCATAAACTTCTGCATTGACCTCCAATTATGTCATCTGTGCAGCCTTCTACATAGCAAATTGAAAGAGTACTTCCATAGTTACCGATCGTACTTCCCATAATGCAATTTGATAGTGTCAGTTTGAGCAGAATAAACATTAACCTCTCCACCCTTTCCAAACTCTAAGGTGGAGGAGCTCAAGAAGATGAAGATTGGAGACCCGCTGGATCGCTCCACGGACCACGGACCACAGAACCACAAAGCCCACATGGACAAGCTGCTGGAGTACTGCGAGGTTGGACTGAAGGAGGGAGCGACACTGGTGTACGGAGGGAAGCAGGTGGACCGGCCAGGTAGAAAACATAAGCACAATGTCTCGAGCTAACAGCTCTCTCTTTTTGGTCCTCCTCTCTTAGCTTACCGTTCGTCCAGGAATGTGTTGCTGATGCTGCCGTAGCTGTGACTGCAGTGCGTGCATGTTAGGTGCTGATGGGCAGGGTTCACTGTGTATAGTCGCTCCTGTCATCAGTGTTTGAATGGGCGTAAATGGGTGCATGATGACACGTAATGTTAAAGAGCTTTGGGTGGTCGGAAGACTAGAGCTTCGACTTAGAAGTACAGTCTATTTACCATTTTGTTTCAGGTTATTTCATGGAGCCCACGGTGTTCACTGATGTGGAGGACCACATGTTCATCGCCAAAGAGGAGTCTTTTGGCCCAATCATGGTGGTGTCCAGATTCAAAGATGGGTGAGTCTCCATAAACCTGCTGCCGATGCTGCAGTTCTATTCGAGATGCTAACCGGTGTTCTCTTTACCTTCGACAAACCCCAGCGACGTGGACGGCGTTCTGCAGAGAGCCAACGACACCGAGTACGGCCTGGCATCAGGTGTGTTCACCCGAGACATCAACAAGGCCATGTACGTAAGCGAGCGGCTCGACGCAGGAACCGTATTCGTCAACACCTACAACAAGACAGATGTGGCTTCGCCTTTTGGGGGCTTCAAACAGTCTGGCTTTGGCAAAGACCTCGGTGAGTAGGGACACCAAGAGCATCATGGGGATTGGTCTTAGGCAGAAGAATAGAAGGTTGTGTTCATTTTTATTCTAATTTTGTCTTGCTATATTGACAGGGTAAAGTTTACACATCGAGGCCATGTCTCTAGTAATTAACACATAACATATACATTACTATAGAAATAGCTCTATAAGTGAGTAATCATAACATGGTAGCCAGTTCTTACTTAGCAAATAATAGCAAATAATGACCATGTATTGCTTTACAATGATGGCATTTTAAATCAATTACTTTATTATTTTGAGTCATTGGCTTAAGATGCTACAGGGATTTTTGTCTTTTTAGATAGTAAGTCAATATTGACATTATAATGCAAATCACACGAAGACTCGTCCCCTCAGGTGGGGCTGGGGTTGATTTTCCCACCACATCTACACATTGTAGTATTTGAAAAGGAAGTCAGTGGTAAAGTGCAAAGGTCAGAAGAATTAAACTTCTATTTGCGTCTAAAACTCGTCCAGAGAGAGAAGCAGACGCCAAAAGAGAACTTCCCAGTTGCTCGCCCCCTTAGAGGATTCCTCAGTGATTTGGTTTAAACTTGATCAGAGATAATCTGAATAGATGTAATCACAACTGAGACCAGTAGTTCCCCTGAAAGAGACACAAGACAAAAAAGTTTATGAAGAGGATATCTCATTTACAATAAATTCTGCTCAAATTGTTTTACTTTTCATTCAAAATACACTTAACATACAGGATACTTCTTAGTGGGCTCTAAAAATCAATCATATCAAGCCCCTGCTAAAAGAGTTCCTCCAGTGATCCTTGTTTTGTTGTGGTCCACAGGAGAAGATGCTCTCTTGGAATACCTCAAGACCAAAGCAGTGACTGTGGAGTACTGAGGCTCACACTCTCCCAACAAACTTTGACCCCCATCCAAACCACGAGGGACTCGTCTGTCTGCTTCAGTCAGACATTCAGCATTGCTTCTGGACAGTGTGTGTGTGTGTGTGTCTGAATGAGAGCAACAGTCTGGGATACGTGCCGGACCTGGGACAAGGGACACGTGTGGTTTACACCCATCTAGGTGGTTATACATGGAACCATAATGGAAGCCGATCTGGTACCGACTCTTTTCGAGGTTTTGCTTCCATAGGAGCCTTTTCTACGTTAAAACACTGTTGTCATCCTGAAAGCTGTATTCCCGTCCTTCATAATCAGCTTAGTCAGTTTAATCATTTGAATTAGTTCAGTAGAAAATGGCCATGCAACACTGCATTTTTCATTCCGTGTATATCTCTTTGTTTCCTCATTAATATATGTGGTCTGTTGTTAGTTTATGATTGTAACTCATCAGCAGACAAAGGTGAATGTTGAAGTTTGTGTTCAGGTGTGAGTTTTCGGAGCAGCCCGTGCTCTGCCTGAAACGACTAACGAGGAGAGGTGCATGTGGTCAGCAAACCAAAAATAAGTACGTAAGATTCATCAGTGAAATGATGGGAAAACAGGATTTGGGTCAAAAAGCAAGACTTCCATTTGAATCGCTAATCCAGATTTAAGCAGTTTGTAAAAATAATCTCAGCTCAAGGTCCATTTACAAGGATTTTAAATGAAAGGTTTTCACGTGCGAGACCGGTGCATATCAGCGTGTTGTGGTTTTACGCTTGTGGCATTGTTGTCTAAACCTAACTTTACGCAGTCATTTTGTTAGTATTTCTGCAGGAAGATGGTGGTAATAGTTGCAGTCTAAAGCTTGGTGGAAAGCCAGTTGGTCCGCCTTAGGGCAAAACGCTTCTTAAAGCTACAGCGTGAAGAATTTAGTGGCGTCTAGTGGTGAGGATACACACGGCGAGCAACTCCTTCCAGAGGCCTTCAGGTAACGTGAAAGTGTCTCTAGTGCCACTGAGGACCGGTTCTTCCCGAACTAACAAAATCAAAAACACAATTCTTGGTTTTAAGTGATATTTTTTCAAATGAACTTGAAGAGTCAAACTTTTAGAATGATCTCATCCTTGACATTATCTAGAGACCTGAAACTTGTAACTAATAGGTTACCTTTTCCAACCATCTAGTGACTATTATATTACATTGTTACCCTTACACTTAACTTAAACCTAACTAGTTCAATTAGTTCAATTAAAATGTTTATTAAAGTGTCAAACCTCAGAATAGGCTCTCCTTTATTTAAAATCTGAACTTCAGGTCAGGTTAAATATTTTTCAACAGTATTTAATTTACACTACAGCAGATACTTTGAGCCATTTGTTTTCTTCTCCCCTCTTACACGCTGAAGATTTGATGCCCCCACATCACTTCAGACATTCAGTTTTTTAAAATGTTGTTTTAAAGATGTTTTTGTAAGTAGGGGATCATGTATGGCAAGTTTATTACATGGCTACTTACTAAATTCATCTTAAATATGTACAAAAAAATAGCCCTCAGCGGTGTACAAGACGAGAACTGTCCATAGCAAAAATCAGTTATTCATGGAAGAGAAATAACTGACTGTGGAAGACCTTCAATTTGACCAACCAGAATGAAGTATTCAACCAAGCTGCCTAATAAGCATGGCTGCTGTGAGGAAGTTGTGGAATTAGTTTATCGGTTCCACATTATTAGTAGAAGCAGCAAGGGCTAAGAAGCAGGTGTTTTGTTTTCTCGACCTGTGAAGGAGGTGTAATGTGTCCCTTTAATACCAGAATGTCCTCAGCCAGTAATGTCATACAAGGGTAAATAAACCGCCTGGAATTTGAGTGTGTAATGTGGCTGTGAGTCAATATGCAAACATCGCATACTTCCTGCAGAAGACATTGAATAGGAAACCAGGAGGTAAATCAGTGAATTCAAGGTATATGAATAGCTGTTTGTCAATCAGGCATTACATTTTGTCTTTCCAAAAGGATTAAATACATAGATCATAAATATCTTTCAAATGTCTTAAGTGTTCTGTTGGTACACTTAACTTTAAAGTTTAACATTAACTTTTAATATCTGCTTGGCTTATTGTGCCTATTGTGTTATGGAATGAACAATGCAACATGACGCTGTGTGCAAGTAGCTCTGCTTAATCTAGTAGTTATAAAAAAAAAACTACGCCTTTCATTAATACACTCGTTTGGGAAATTTCAAGCCATATATACTTTATAAAGCCACAACTGTATCTACCAGGAGACACTAACAATCTGTTACATTGAACGCAGCATCCAGAGCTCACTACACCATTTTAGCCACAGAGAGCTCCGAATTCCCAGCTACCTTGATATATATACCTTGTATATTATGTCTATGGCGGACACAGCCACCGCACAGCCACTCTCCTCCTACCGCGGAGAACAGCCCTCCGACCAATTGAGAATGAGCAGATGTCGTCACGGCACAGCGCCCCGCCCCCTTTCGCCATTTTGAGTTGCTAGTGTTCATTGTTTATGTTGGTAGCAGAGGAGGTTCATCTGTTTTTCGCTAGTCTAGATTCAAGAAAATGAACTATTTTCGAATGCCTGGAAGACACTGCTGTGATAAAAACTGCTTCAGTTCCACACACGATTTTCGTGGAAACCGTAGGAACTATGTGTTTTTTCGTATCCCTTCATGGAAACAGCATGAAGGAAAGCATGTCTCTAATGTGACGTCGGATTTCTTGGGACCGCATCGCCCCGTCGATGAGCGTGTGTTGTCTGCATTTTCATTTGGTTAAGTTCCCTTAAAATATATTTAAATGTGTTTACGTTGTCGGCTCTTAAAGCCTAGTAGTACACCTAACGTTGTTGCGTAGCCTGCTAGCTAACTACGATGCTAGCTAGGCATAAGTGAATACACCCATGCTAACGTTTACTAAAAAGAGGAATACAATTTGGAAATTGATCTTAAGGCCTTAATTAACCAAATTAGGAGAAATCACCATCCCATACCAGGCTAGCTGAAATAAAATCATGCCGTGTTTGCAGGCTTGTAGATGACTTGTAGTTTTGCACCAAGCCGCAGCAGAAAGTCCCGTAGCTTTCCAAGGATTTCATGCTTTTGAATTCTTGCATAGTGTAGTAATGATGCCAAAAACCAAGTAATTAACAATCTCCATGTAGGTACAAGGTGGTAAAGAGTCTAGAGCCGCGTTCCCACCCCAGGAACTTTACCCCGGAACTAGGAACTATGGCCTGGTACTCTGTGTGTTCACACCGCAGGAACCAGGGATGAAACGAAGTTCCGGGTAAATATTTCCCCCTCCAAAAGTCCCTGCTGGCGAGGTAGTACCAGAGCCCTCTAGGGAGAGCCTTGGCACTCCCTAGAGGGCCCATTGTATCGATCTTGGTTGCAGTTCCGTTCAATTCCACTGGAGGTGATCGCAGGCGAGTGCAGGTCGTATTGGACTCTATGAAGCTAGACAACTAGACTTTCTCCTGCTTTTTGTTGAATCAACGTAGATTTTATTGTTGATTCTGCAAGTTCAATATAGATTATAGGCCAAAAGTCGAATGAATGAGTGCTTATGTCCTTTCGATTTCTTACAGGTTGGGCTGTTGTTGGCCGGAACAAGCTAGCATTCTGCTAATGATTGCTGATTGGTCAGTGACCGGATTGCGACCGATTACGACCAGAGACCCCGTTTGATGCCAGCTAAAGCTAAAGCAGAATCAGAAATAGAAAGTTTAGGAGGACTCTCTGTCGAAGTTTACCTCAAATAGCAGCTTGGGTTATCGTTGTTGATCATGTTGCTGATGTCATGAGGAAGGAAGCCATGATTCGGGAGTGCCGAAGAAATGGCCGTAAAGCAGCACCTCCGGCAGTATGCAAATATGTGACGTCACCACATTTTTTGAACGGATTTTTAGAACAGATGAGTGAACTTTAAAAATTCAAATTTCAGCTGAGTGTATTATTCTAGCCCCCCTTTTGAATGCAAGTTTCAAATTGCTTGACAAAAAATGATATCCTGAGAAAAGTGGACTTTAGGGGGTGAAGCCTCATAGAGTCCCATGCATTCTGCACTCGCCTACGAGCGCCCTCGCATGGACAAAGACGTGTTACTGCAGCCCGTCCAGAACCCGGAAGTAACGAGAGAGTTCCACATCTATTCATATTAGAAAATCTAAAAAAAAGTTCCTAGTAATTGCGGTGGTCTCTGCTGCAGGCAGCTCGTCTTCTCTTAATCAGCCAGCTTCTCTAAATGCCTCCGCTTAGCGCTGCTAGTAAGTTTCTCCCTGTAAGGTCCCTCTTCTATCACTGCCTTTTTCTCCATTTCTTACTAATTTCCTCATGATTTCGGATCACAAGGGAGAGAATGTTCGAGTTTACTTATCAAAATAGAACCATAGATTACATCCATTTCTCTGTTCAATGTATCTAAATGTTGGAAAGTCACACATCATACGCGCATATTGAGAATATAGTATGTTCTAAATGCTTTAACATACGGCCAGGTTGATTTAGTAAGAACTATCTTGTAGGAAATCCTCCTGTACCAGGTGTGTGGTGGGGCTGTCATGGGAAGGACAAGGCTGTACGATGTGGGATGTCCGCCACACTAAACAAATGTGTAAACAATGAATCTTTTCTGGAGGGCGACTCGGGTCGTGTTCTTTGCTTTAAGAAAGACAGCATTCAATACAATACGGTTCAGATTCCAGCGTGTACTTGAAGGATCATCACAAAATCAAATTTCAAAATCAGATGGCATTTGAGGGCAAAATAGTTTCAAGTTTTCTCCCCTGGAATGTAACTCATTTATTTTTCTTTGGAGCCAAAACATTTAGTGTAGAATTACATTATTTTTGTCTCTTAAAACAGTCATTAAAAAGAAGACACAACCAAATAAAAGGCCTTATATACTTTATTTATAATCAATTCATTAAAATGAGTAATATGCATCTTTGAGGTATTGATTAAAAGCTATTGAGAATAATACTGCCTCTCTGAATGTTGCTAAATAAGATTAAAGTAACACCAAAGTGCAAAAAGATCGGACAGATCAACAGGTGGGTTTCCATTTTCAGAACCCACAAATACAACTGTGCACATTGAATGGACCTAACAAATTAAACATCCAAATGTTGATTTACAACCTTTAACCTACTCAACCTCATGGCCAAGCATCTGGATCCCCGAATGAAAATTATTTAAATACAAAATAGTTTCAATAAATTTGAAAAAAGGCACTAGTAGCAAATATTGACAATGATTTGAATGTTACAATGAACAAAAGAGGTAACTTTAACTGCAATGATCCAACTCATCACACCAAGTCAACATGGTATTGTATTATTCTCTCAGAGTGCAAACATGTCCATGTGGACACACTCTTCCAGCAGATCACAGCTGTGCCTCATGGAAGCACAACGCCCGTCACCTAAACAGATGCAACAAGCGGGGGGGGGGGGGACAACGTGGTGTCCAATCACATCAGGCTCAATGAGAGCTCCGCTGAGGTCACCAGTGTCTTCTGACTCCGACCCTCCACATGTACAAAATAAGATCTACAGATGTTCCCATGGTTACGGGGAAAGCCCTGCGCCTGCAGAGGACATTTCCTTTTCTTGGTGTTTGTGGGGTAAAACCCAGCCGATGTTTGGGTCACTATGGTCCACTTCACTTCAAGAGGATAAAGAAGCTAAATACGCAGTCAGTCTGGTCTGTTTCTCTACTCTCCCTGCTGATGGATAACCTGGATGTTGACTTTCTTCTTCTTGCCTTTGTCACCGGGTAATATGAGGCTCTGCTCTGTGACCTTGCTCCCCTCATCGGTGTCTGATTCCTCCTCCTCCTCCTCTTCCTCTGAAGTCCCCTCTTCATTATCTTCGGAGTCGCTGAGCTCCACTAGCGCCACGTCCTGAAGGACGAGAGGGAGACATCGGACCGTACCACACATGTAGACATACAACGTTCATATCAGTCTACAGAGCGAGTAGAGACTCACCATCTCTATGACTCTCTCCGCCCCTCCCACGTTCTCTATGTCAAAGCATCCGGCTGGAGCGTCGTCCATCTGCTGCTTCAGCTTCTCGTTGGCCGCAGCCATCTTGGGCAGGAAGCTCTGCAGCCGCTCCAACACTGACACACAACAAGGCACATCATCACACCTCTGGCTCAATGGGTCTTTGTTATTAGACCAAGGCCACACATACGCAGGGATTTGTCGTTTAGAATGGCTGTAACATGAAATCCACATGAGAAGGTACGGCGGCATTGGCTTTACCCCAAATATTTACTACAATAGTAGTATTTATTTTGCCACAAAGATGAAGAGTAGTCTGTCAAGTTAGCAGATAGTCGTTGGCCAGAATACAAACAATGACGTCATGTAATGAGGAAAGGAAACCGACCAACGCTGTACTCCGTAGAGTAAGGAGCCGATTGTTGGTTTTAGAAAAAAAGGTGAATCAATAGAAAATGTCAGCAGCAACCGGACGTGGTCGGCACACATCACGATCCTGGTGAAGGAAGCTTAAATACGGATTTCTGAAGGAAGTCTCGGTAGATTTAACACTTTAACCGAGGAGCTGTAGAAAGCAACCTGACTACAAACATTACAGATGGCCCAGGAGCTGAGGCTTTGCAGTGGGGAATAAAACCAGCCAAAACATCACTGGTTCATCTAAAAGAGCATTAGGGATGTTGACAAGGAAACGATCCTGCGGAAAGCTCAAAGCACGTTAAAAGTAAAA
This sequence comes from Apeltes quadracus, assembly GCA_021346845.1. Lineage (NCBI taxonomy): Eukaryota > Metazoa > Chordata > Actinopteri > Perciformes > Gasterosteidae > Apeltes > Apeltes quadracus. Next base: position 1,563,780 of record CM037915.1, read on the forward strand.
ACGCAACCAGCCACATTCTGTTCAGCCTGCTGCCGTCTGGAGAGAGATGAGGACTGTAAAAATGTGACTGAACCCTTTAATTCATCCTCCACATTACATTACTGACATTTGTCAATACAAAATTGAAATTTCCCTTTGCATACCCCCCAAAAGAAAATCAGAGCTCAGTAGCTCAGAAGAATGAGAAGTGGCGTCTGGTCTCACCGCTGCTCCTCGGGACTCTCTCCGTCTGCAGGGATCTGGGAGCCTTCGGCCTGAGGAGGAGCTTCTCACTGAGACCTAACAGCAAGCAAACAGGCCTCACATCAGGTGATGCAACGTACTGGGTAGAGGAAGCACACAGTGACCACACTATGACTTGCCCTTGTATTTATGGGTCAACTAAAAGGTGAAATTAGTGTTACATTTTCACGTTAGTTATGTTGATGTTATACACAGAAAATATGCATATATAAATATACATAACATACGTAAAACAGTAGGAAATATTGTATTGCTGTGAAGTTTAACACAACATTTTGGTAGCCATAAGAATGTCTGAAATTCTATATGATACGATTCTCACATTTTGGGGAATATTTAGCTTGGCAAAAACATTACCAGCGGTGTGGAAGACGCAGATATATTTAACGGTGCTCATGTTCCTGGAAGATCGTTTCACATATTATTATTTATTTATTTATTGGTGGATTTATTAATATCTATTCCGTTATGGGGCTGCAGTGTGAGCTGACATAAGCAAATTAAGTACTGTAGTTTTTCTTAATTAACTCGTCGGCTAATAAAACCATTCAAACCTTCTCCGTTCCCGCAAGACAGCAAAGCCTGTGAGCTCGTTTTCTTCATATTCAAGTCCATTTCAGAGGAGACACGACCAATGTTTGCTGCAACATGTGTTCCTGGTGAGATTCACTTCCGGGTGACACGGTCGAGTGAGGCGGATATACACGAGCGATGCACAGCGCCCTCTGGTGTTTCGGTAGAAATGATCAAACTGGACTGTGGAGTTGGCTGTTAAAAAGAAATGCATTGAATATGACAGCTAATACACAGCTACATCATGAGAACATTGTTATGGCAATTCATTTTGATGGAGCATATCTGAGAATTTGATGAACCTATAAGCTTTATGATAAAATAAATTGTACAAAAAATAACAGATCTACTTTGCGCCTGCGCACTACAATCAAAATATCTGTGTGGCACTTTTTTATTAAACGGCACGTTTTGTTCTGACGGTGTAGAAAGAGATCCCACTCTCACTCGATTTTGTTTTTGCTAAAACTGTTGGCGAAAGTCTCCCCGGTGCATAAAAACCTTGTACATTATGAATGTATAGCTATCTGTTGATGTTCGAGAGTAATAAACTGCGTAATAAACTACGTTTCAGCCAACATCATCTCCGTTAACATATGTATCATCATCAAGAAAAGTACAAATATTATAAAATATTAAAGACAAGAAATCTTTTTTTGTGATTGTTTTTATTATACATTGTATTGTATTTAGCATTATGTGCTGGTGTTAACCAAGGCAACGTTGATGCGCTGACTATTTTCCAAACGGAGTAATTCATCTTCTTGACATAGACGAGCTTTGGTGGCACTTTTTCACTGTGACGCGGCTCTATGCTCGGCTCTAGCGGACTGCCAGGGAAAAAGCCTCCCATCTCTTCTCCTGGATACTATGTCGCCGGTCCTGTAAGGTAATCTTTAGAAAGAAATACACAGTGATGACCACAATCAGTTGTTTTTTCTATACTTATAATTAGTATTGTATCTATGCTCCCACTTGACGCGGAAGAAAGTAGGGCAGCCGCCTTTACTACTGTTTTGATCTCTGCTCAGCTAGCTAGCACGGCACAGTAAAAACATATGTATACGAGGACATCTATTTCCACTTTTTCCCTGTTTAACGGTATTTTCAAATAGCTGGAGTTTAAGGAAGGTTACCGTAAAGTAGGATATCCGGAAAATGAAATCGAGCGGATATGTGAAAGGCCTGACCAATCATATTTGTCTATCATATCTGGGCAAACTACAACCCACTCCGGACTGCATCATCACTAAAATATACCACGGTTCAACTCAAGGCTACTTTGCACATTTAGTGCTTTCGCTAAGGCCAACAATATATAAAAAAACATGTATTATGGTGTGCAGTTGTCTCTTGATTTCTTTCCAGAGATCCTGTTCTGCCTCACATTTAAACCACTTATGTACTGTGACTATGTTGTATTGCTTTGGTTCACTTTGTCAACAACCAATCCCAACTTGTACATTCCTTTTGCAAGGCATGTGTTTATAGGCTCACGCTTATAAACACATTGTCCAGCACTATATTTTACCTGGTGACTAAAAGCCATTCTTGCGTTGTAATGCCTCGGTTCTCTCTGGTTACCAAATAATAGCGGTATCATTAGCTGATCCATCTCAGTGTAACATCATCTTTATATGGCCTCATGCCTCCTCTGTTATCTGCTTGTGTGCTTTTCCCTTGTCCTGCATGGATGGTGCACCTGATCCGGTCTGAACCACTCCAACTGTCTGTTATTGTTACTCTGCTCTCACAGCCGATGTCCGGAGATGAGACACTGTGGTTTTGTACCACACCATGAGTATCCAGAGTCTGGGAGGAGCCATAGGGGATTCCCTGGGCTCTAGCCTGACGGTGCGTATGAGCGGAGGGTGGAGTGCTCTCTCTCTCAAACCCGTTTCCTCCGGACGGATCGCTTCGCTGTTCCAGACCATGGTTCCCACCGGTTACACCAAGCTGCAGGAGGAGCGGCTCGCCATGGTGGACGTCGGAGCCAAACCCGAGGCCGCCTCGCTGCAGAACGGCTACAGACAGGAGGCGTCGCACGTAGAAGGACGGCGCCTCCTGGACCGGGCCTCCCGCTCCTCTGTGACACTGTCTGACTGTGGAGATGGAGGCTACTCCTGAGACGGAGCCCATGCTGGCAGAGAGGAGACTCTCGGCGGAGGAGGCAGATGAAGAAGACAAGGAGGAGGAAGAGGAGGTGGAGGAAAGGCCGAGATCGGCTGTGCACAACATGCCCAAGGAGTCGCCGCTGGCCATGGCGCTGCAGATCTTGCTGCCATTCTTGCTGGCTGGATTTGGAACGGTATCAGCTGGAATGGTGCTGGATATTGTGCAGGTAAGCCGAATACAATGCAACTATTATTTCCAGCGCAGCGGAGAGCTCGACACCGGAGGCAATAAAGGCAAAGTCCAGTGCATTACTTACTGGGTCTTATTTTCCGAGTTGGGACCATTGTTCCCATCAGGTTAATAACACTGTACTGAGCGACGTAGATGTGGGAGCATGGGGATAATACAGCACAGACAAACGGACAGATAAATCTCCCTATATAGGATTTTTGTTTGGACATCACAGGAAAGATGTACCCGAAAAATATATATTTTATACATATGTGTATGTACATATATCAGTATGTGTATCCATGTATTTATCAGTATATTTGTATATGTCAGTGTGAATCCATGTCCTTAACATTGAGAACCTTATTATTGGATTCCTTCCAGGATACTCTACTACTCTTTTGACTTTGTTGCATTAACTCACAGCCTGGTACGCACGTATTTAAATCATAGCATAGCAGTTGGGATTTGAATGTCAAATGTTGTGCAGTAATCACCTCTGTGTGTCATCTGCAGCACTGGGAGGCGTTCCAGTACATCACAGAGATTTTCATCTTGGTACCTGCTCTGCTCGGCCTCAAGGGAAACCTAGAGATGACCCTGGCCTCCAGGCTGTCCACAGCGGTGAGACACACACACAATTCACTTGTCATCAGTTCAAATACGCTGACTTCTGTAAACCATCTGTAAACCAAAGGGTCTCTCACGTGCAGTGTGTGCTTCCAGCCTCACAGCAGCCGCCGTGGATAGTACACTACGTGTGTGATGTCATTGTGCGTTTGCATGTTTGCTGTTGCATATTATTTTGTGGCAGTGGCTCATCAGCACACACTAAGCCTCTTTCTCTGGGCCTGTGGTAGTTTTCAAGTTATGTAACAAGAGTTTGGGGAGGAATCTGCTGATCCGGCAGAGTGAAAGGGTGGTTTGCTGCTTCAAACACAACAACCAAACGGTCAGGACCTCCCACAGCAAACAGTGTGACTGAAGGAGGAGCAGTGAGGGGACAGGTCAACCCGATCAGGTTGACCTGTCCCCTCACTGCTCCTCCTTCAAGTTCATGATATCCCATCGAGAGGATTCCTTAGCCCCGTGGGATAGAACTCCTGTGCATGGAGCGCTTATTCAGTCTTTAACTGTGCAGCGCAGAAACTCTATTTGTTTCCTATTTCCTGGTGCTGCGGCTCTCGGCACGCAGGCTCCACGTTGACACAGTCTAGAGTCAACACAGACAGCGCAGCTCAGCGCCAGATCGCCATTCCTCAGCGGCGTCCCAAAGAAGTGCAGGTTCCCCTTTCCTCTACTAAACATCAATGCAGATGAAAACGTTGGGGGAAGCCTACTGACTCCTTTGACAAATGAGTTTAAGAGAACCCAGCACTTGCTGGTGTGGCTGGTTTGGTGTTATTGTGTGACTGGTGTTTTTAAGGGCGTCAGCACCCTAAAACATCCAAACATTCCCTTTTCTAATATGTCGCATAGCTTGTTTTAGACGTGCAGTTCTAAGCGGCTGGAGTATCCTATTTGGGCGAGGAATAATCAGAATTATTTGCTCATTTTCTAAATTCTTCTTTTTTTCCCAACACAGGTGAATGTGGGCAAGATGGATTCTCCCATAGAGAAGTGGAATCTAATCATAGGCAACCTGGCCTTGAAGCAGGTAATCATCCCTTTAACAAGTACGTTACGTGAGAACGGAGCAACGCTTCCGTGATTATTTGGATCAACCCAAAACTCAGACCTCTGGATCAGCTTCAAACCCAAGGCCCTCCGTGTGACACCGTGTTACGATGCCGTGAAAGATTGTGCATTTCTGTGAGGCTGTGTTTTGTTGATGTCTCTGTGTAATGACAGTATGTTCTCTGTTAATCATCTACATATACACACACACACACACTGATAAACACATGCAACCTCTCAGTGTTTGGGCAATAACACACACATCAGCAGGAGGTGTTATGGATCGCTTGTTAAATGTTAATTACAGTACGTCACATTCATGTTTACGACAGACTTTTAAGTAACCCTTCTGCTGATCCTGTTTTTCACACGCGTGGTCGTGCGTGTTGTTCTGCCCTCGGTGAAGGGGCCTATCAGTAACCCCCCCTCTCCTCCAGGTCCAGGCCACTGTGGTGGGTTTCCTGGCCGCAGTAGCAGCCGTGGTTCTTGGCTGGATCCCTGAAGGGAAGTTCCAGATGAGCCACGCTGTGCTGCTCTGCTCCAGCAGCGTGGCCACGGCCTTTATCGCCTCCCTGCTGCAGGGTAAACACACACACACACACACACACACACAGATGCAGTGACAGCTGAGGGGAGCAGCAGCGTCACGTAGAGGCACTAAAAGCCTTGGATGGTCCGTACTAAAAGTCACTAGTAATGTGTAAGTTTTTTTGTCTGTCAGGTTTCCTCATGGTGGGTGTAATTGTGGGTTCGAAGAAGACTGGCATTAACCCAGACAATGTAGCCACACCCATCGCCGCCAGTTTTGGTGACCTCATAACCCTGGCGATCCTGGCCTGGATAAGCCAGGGCCTCTACAAGTGCCTGGGTAGGTGATCAGCTGCACCTACACACGTTGATACGCTGTAGTTGTTGGGAGCCTGAGGGCAATGTTTTCAGGTTGTAGTTATCCATAAACCGCACATGCATTCATGACCTGATGTGGTGAAACTCTCTGAATGTGTGGATGGTGGTTTGATCTGATGGTGGTGGCCCCTGCAGTGGTCCTGTCATACATCTGGCCGGCTACTTGGAATTCTTTGATTAATTTCTGTTATAGAAATTGAATGTATTCTACATCTGTATGAGTCATTCTGTACACATGACATCCATTGCAGTCTGTCCATCCCGGGAGAGGGATCCCTCCTCTGACGTTCTCCCTAAGGTTTCTTCCTTTTTTTCCCTGGAAGGGTTTTTTTCATTTTTTGGGGAGTTTTTCCTGTGCCGATGTGAGGGTCTTGGGACGGAGGATGTTGCATGTGTACAAACTGTAAAGCCCTCCAAGGCAAATTTGTAATTTGCGATTTTGGGCTATACAAAATAAAATGAATGGAATTGAATTGAATTGAATTTGGTCCTGGTCCTCTCGGTGAGGCCGGATGGACGTCGTGAGACACTTCCCTCCGTCAGTCAGCAGATGTCCCTCTGGCCTCGCTCTGCGGCACCACTCGTTCCTCCGCATGTTCCCCTCACGTGGAAGCGACAGCGGCATCTTCTTCTGGAGTCACTCGAGTACGGCGAACACGAAGACCCGGATGCTCTGGTCTGACCCCATGACGCGCGTGTTCACCTCAGGGTCTCAGCACAGAGTTCATGTTTTCTTGGCTACGCTGACACTTTCCTGATCAATTGTTTCTAATGGTCGGTTCACATGACTCATCTATACAGATATTAATGCTTCTTATTTTGAGCAGAAATGCTAAAACATTGCGTATCCCGGAAGCCGCTGTGATTGCGTGCAGACATAAACTGACAGACGTCTGCAGTAGTTTCTGCTAGTTTCCATTCACTGACATGATACTTGATGGTGTAACGTGTAGAAGGTGTTGCAGCCAGCTGTCAGACGGCCTGCATGTGGGTCGATCAGGGGAAAAGGCTGTATTTATGGGCTCGCAGGCCTGACGGAGCCCATTAAGACCTGAACACCAAAGTGATGATAAATCTGTTTCCTAATGACGGTTATTTAGTGTTTGGAAGTGGATCCTGCTGAAAACATCTGGTGGTGCCTCTAAGCAGGTGCTTCAGCCTAATTGACGTTCTAAAAGCCAAGTTGTGCTGTTTTGTAGTTTGCAGAGACGTTGTAAAGAGAAAGTGAGAGCATTCCCATGTTGGCGTGCACTTCCTCTCCGTGCTCCACAGATGGATATAATGTTTCTCAGCCTTTTTTGTAGAGGAGTAAAACATAAGCTCACAAACTACCTCATTTAGATGAGACATGATCTTTGTGTGTCTTTCATACACACTCGCTGAATCATCTAAGTATGTTTTGCTCGTCAGCATCGGCGGGCTCATCCTGGACAATATTATTACTCCTATTGTAGCTTGTATAACCATTGTAATATAATGTAATTTTTATTGTTATTTTATATTAAGTTAAGCTGGCTTAAAAGGTGAACGCTCCCAAATAGATGCATTCAATTGAACAATTAATCAGCACAGTCTTTAAAAAAAATAAGAAATAGACATTATGCTTTGCTGTATTCCGTTTGTTGGACAGTAGCCAGCCTGTTGTTGTGTCAGCCGCAGAGGAAAGATGAAAGCGGTGTCCTCCTCTCCCCTAGATACGTACCCGTACGTGTCGTCACTGGTCTGCGCCTTCTTCATGTGTCTGACTCCTCTGTGGATCGTCATCTCCTCCAAGCACCCGGCCAGCCGCACCCTGCTGTACTCCGGCTGGGAGCCCGTCATCACCGCCATGGTCATCAGCAGGTGTGTGTCCGTCTGCAAGCCCGCGTTTCTCAGCCAGTAAAACAACAGGAGGCTGCAGACTTCACAAACCACCTCATTGAGATGAGCCATGTGAGAAACGCCGCCGAATCATCTAATTGTGTTTTTGCTCTTCAGCATCGGCGGGCTCATCCTGGACAAAACGGTGTCTGACCCAAAAATGGCTGGCATCGTGGTGTACACGCCGGTTATTAACGGTGAGTCACAGTGTTGCTGTGGACAGGTGTCACCGTCTCAATCGCAATGTCTGGACCGCCGGGGGAAGCAGCTGCCAGGGAGAACCTGGACCAACGGTTTTCAAACCACTAGAGTGATACTGAAAAGGCTTGTTCAGTCAGATCGCTCTAATCACATGCGTTGGCATTCTGCAAGCCTGTGGACGGCCCACTGTGACACATTTGCTTGCTCATTTGAATGTATCTATTTCTTTGGATTACGGCTGTAGTGGTTATTTATAATATTTACTTGGTCTGTATTCAGTTTGGCGGTTTAGGAGACCCCCGTGCTTCCTTCACCTCCTGCAGGCCCAACAGCAAAGAGGACTTTCTGCCCTGTTAGGCAGCAGCAGACGCTAACAGGCTGTACATTGGGGAAGTTTGGGTACAGGCAGACAGCTGTTGTTTGTCCCATTTGTCTCTTATAGTTTTGCAATGAATGCAGAGTTTGACCCTTTGGAGCCGAGGCCCAGGCAAAGTGTTAAACACAAGATGGACGACGCGCCAGAGACTCTATTTGTCTTGTGCTGTTGCAGCTCCCAGGTGCGAATTAATAAGCGCCACAGTCCCATGATCAATGACAGCTTCGAAATAAAGACTCTGAGTACTCATCAGCGAGTGAATGAGTGACCTAATGAGACGTCTGTCTGAACCTGGTCCCGCTCCATTTCTCCCGCCGCTAACTGGCTCAGACACGGTTGCCAGGGACGACTCCACAACAAGAGATACGCTTTTCATTAAACTCCAGAGAGTTATTTAACACGACGCATCGGGATCGTGAGTCTAATTGGATTCTAAGTCGAGGCGAGTCCCGTGCACCCACCATCAGGCCGCGTGTGATTCAAAGAGCAAGAGGTTCAAATGCAACAGTGTCCTGTTGTAATATTAAAATAACGTGAAGGAAAATGGGGGCACAGACGGCATGGAGAGAGGAGACGTGATAAGAAAAGGCTGGTTAAACCAAACTCCGCTTCAGGGAGAAAGCAACGCTCACCTCCATCAATTCTATTAATGCCTTATTTTAGGCTGTTTCTCCTGAGATAAAAGAGATGAAAAGTGGCTGTTTGAATTTGATTCTGGTAGATTAAATCCAGGTATTGAGGTGTCTGCCAGTTCATTTCCTGTTGTACTTCATATTGTAGCTGCAGTGAAACGTGTTCTTTCAGCTGTAGTCATAAAGGCTTTGGCTGCTCTTTGTGAACGCATATGATGTTAGGCGTCTCGTTCCACGCTTCTCCACCTGACCGGTCTCTGACCTAGGCCTCCACTCGCTGACCTCAGCTCGTTTTTTAACCCCTTTCTGTCTTTGAAATGTATCCATCAGATCAACGGGTTATTAATGGTGGCGCTCCACTCAGATGTCACCAGGCTGACACACAGTCCAAGTGTATTGAATTAAGTGCACGCCAGGTGGGGGTGATGGCATGGTCTGATTCAATACAATCGCCACCACAACAATGGCTCTCCTTCTTGGGGGGGGGAGGGTCTACGTTTACAGTATAGCACTGCATGCGGGCCTCTGATTCGCTTCTTCTTCTTTTACTTACCTTTCACAGGCACAAAGGTTACTTTCTTCTCTTCCGAGCTTAAGCGACTGATTCTTTATCTGTATGTATTTATGTGAGCTCTCTTGCAGGGCTTCCTCACCAGACCGGGCCGAGGGATGAAAGCAGAGTGTGTGTGTGTGTGTGTGTGTGCGTGTGTGTGTGTGTGTCCTTTCTGAAGGTAGGCGGCGTTCCAGCTGCACTATGTGAATATAAAGTGGCCCTGTGTTTGGTCAGCACAGATGGCGTCCCACGTTCTCTTGACTCGCCCAGGATGCCTCCCACTCTCCTGTTGTGTGCTAGTAATAGTCGGTTTACACTGAAATCAAATCAATCATTTTTAGAGTAAATTCAGCCTCTGCTAAGCCCCGCCCCTTCTGCCATCCCGTCAAGCTGCCAATACATCATTTAAATTAAAAAGATGTGGCCAGAGGGGGCAACAATAGAGGGCATCTTCTGGAAGATCTTCAAAATAAAATATAAATGCTTGTTTCCATCTGAGAAGACGACGCTCATGTACGCTACGACGAAGGTTTTATTCCTTTTTCACTTTTATCAATGCGCCGGCCAAGCCTCCTTTTTGAGATGTTGATTTTCCCAGTGGATTGGCGAACACTTTTCTTGTGAAAAAAAAAAAACCTTTTACAATATTAAACTGATTTTAAAAACGTAACCAAAACATGGGTGTAACTATGACATTGGCCAGGGCACAGCTGGTCACAGCTCACTGTGACATAAGGTCTCCCGGATGCATGCAGAAGGCAGTAGTGGTGGTTCTCCATTAACAGCCCTATTGACCCGCCTCCCCTCTGATTCCCTCCTATCCGCTCCAGGGATCGGGGGCAACCTGGTCGCTATTCAGGCCAGCAGGATCTCCACTCACCTGCATTTCCACTGTGCTCCTGGGGAGGTTCCTGAAGAGGCCAAGGGCTGCTACTACCCCTGCCGCACATTCTGGGGTTCAGGTCGGTACTACTCACCCAGCATCACACAGTAGCTGTCCAACTCCTTTCCTGTTATTATTATTTAACAGTCCCCCTTTGAACTCTCGCTTAATATAACAATGTGTCGTTATTACAATAACCATGTTCTTAATCAGCATTAGAGGGGATCGGCTTCACCGGTTGAGTTGGTGGGTTTTGTGTCAGTGGGCCTCAGTGCGGCTGGGTGTGTCTCAGGGATGACGGCACAGGATAATAAAGCCTGTGGACCGAGCCGATTCGATCTGTAACCAAACCACCATTTCATTTTCACATTGGTTAGAGTGAAATGGTTGGCGTTTTTAAAAGTCATAGCATTAGGAGATCTATCTTTTATCTGATGTGGAAGTGTGTCCAAACCTTCGACTAGTATTTACACAAGTTTCTTGTCTGGGACTAAAGCCCCTAAATCCCCCTCCCATGGAGTACATGTGGAAGCTGGTCCTCGAGTGTTTTCACCTCTCTAACCTCCATTTTGTGCTTTCTCAGGAGCCAATCATCGCTCTGCTCAGGTGCTCCTCCTCTTGGTGATCCCCGGTCACCTCATCTTCCTCTACACCATCCACCTGATGAAGAGCGGACACACCACCCTGACCCCCATCTTTATGTCCGTGTACCTGGCTGCTGCCATGCTTCAGGTGAGCATGCGATGGCGTGTGCTGCAACATGCACTCTAAAATGGTTTAGCTCTTATCATCCCACAAAAATGTCACAATCCAGTCCCAATATAGCAGACGTCAATTCCACTTTAAAGATGATTTTCTCGACAAGTCCTCCCCAGGGGGTTCACAGGAACTCAAAGCTTCTATTGTTCCTACAATATGCGGATCAATGAGAGGTGGACAGCCAATGGAAACTGTGCCGGAGCGGCAGCGACACACTGAGCTGTGTGATCGTCTGCGAGTTATCAGTCCATCAATGCCGCCACGCAGCAGGAACACAATGAATGAGTCACTGCCACACGCTACTGCTCCCCTCCACCACTACAGCAGTCATCTCTGTTCCACATGCTCTTTTAGCATTTTGCCCTACTGCAAGGCTCCATCTCCTGCATATGAACATCAGAGGAAGGAGTATACTTATGAACGACTCTGCAAACACCAGCTTGTGTCCTGACCTTCATGTTACAGTTACAGCGCCTCACCTGAACTGTCCCATTCAAATGCACAAGCGAACATGATGTCGCTCCCCTATGAAAGATGAATGTGGGGACGTACGTTTGTTTAGTCCTGAATGAGGAGGGCCGTGTGTGTGTGTGTGTCCCTTGCACTCCTTGTGCTTTGTAGTTTTCAGCGACGCCTGGAGGAATCTCACTTCTGCGCATTTGTATTTTGCCAGCAGTTAAGATAATTATTAGCGAACAACTTGTAGGTTATGAAGGGCCTTACTTTTTCAGATGCTCCAGGATTCTTTCAGGAATTCTAAGCTTTTATTTGCAGTGTCTTTGGACATTTTTGGAGGCTCCTTTAAATCTTACATGCTGACGTTGAACATTAGGATGTAACTCTGGCTGCTGAGGTGCTGGAAACCTTCCAAATCAATTAGGTTTTGAATGAGAGCGGCTTTAAGGGTGCTGTCATCTTGATACTTACGACCATTACAGAGAGCATACTCTATTGATTGGTGTTCCGAACCGTGAAGACCAATTAGCTTTTAGTTTTCCTAAATGTTTGACGTGCTTTCAAGCTGTGTCGGGCTGCGAGGCTGACGAGACGCTGCATGTGAGAATAATTCACGGGCTCCTTTCATGTTTTTGTTGATCTGTGACTGGGTAAGGGCCTCAATTCTGCCTTGAATGATGTTTGCACAGTGTCACATCAGCAAGGTTATTACCGCTATCATTATTTATGCCGCTAAAATGACTCAGTTCTATCTGATTTGTCATCTGTGTTTTGGTTCAGCCTTATAATTAACATTTGCTACTCTATCTGAGTGCTGCACATAATATGAAAGTGTAATAACTCCGTTGTCCCAGAGACTAAGAATAATATTTTGGACCAACATGGACTGTAGAAAGGGAGATCCCCTGCTGGCAGAAGAGAGTATGAAGCTATTGTCTTGTAAAGATATGGACCGATGGAGACGAAGATTCAAGTGGGGAAAGAAGGAATGTCACGATTCTCAATTCTTTTCTCGATACCACAGTAAAAACCAAAAGTAAAACTATAAATCCTATGCTCCATAATAGACACTCATTTATTACTGTTTGCATAATGTTATCAGTTTGTGTTAGCCGTTAAACAGTAAATAATTCCCTCTGTATTATCCATTTAATTTCACTGTGAAAACATATCCTGCAAACAACTTAACTTAATATAGTTCAATTGAAAAAAACACTTCCACCAGATTCCATTTGAATGGATCACATCAGATACAGTTCTGTTCACACCTTGTTTCCGCTGCCTCCTAGTGAACCTTCTCTCCTGGTTCAGCAGCCTGAGCAGGCCAGCTTCCTTTCACACCGCTGCACTGTTTGTGTCCACGGTTCAGTTTTAAACTAAAAAACCCATTGAAGTAACAGCAGGCGATGAGGTACCGGTCCTTCACCAGGAGGGGGAACGTGCTGAAGGAAGGACCTGATGCCTTTGTCTCTCCGTAGCGGGGCTGTTTGAGCACTAATGATGCTGATGAACATTCTGCCGCTCTCATCATATACCGACAGTAAACTCAAATGAGCTCAGCGGTAATTTATAATGCCCGGCCTGCACAGGGAGCATTAGCGTTAATGATTCCCACGTGTGGACTGTTTGGAAATTTGAAGCTACCTGGTTTATCTGAATGAGGCAGACAGCAGCCTTAGTTGTGGCAAATGCATGTTTAATGCACACATGACCGGCAAGATTCAATATACTCACAATATGTACAATACGTGACATTGACATTGACACTTGATTGTACTCTCTTTCCTACAAGGAGTCAGACAAGATTTGGCAAAGATAGCAATGGCAGAATTGGATAATGTCACAGAAGTACTATAACTGCTACTTTAATAGAGAGCGATAAGCGAAAATTGTACATGCTGAGGTCTGATCTCCCATTTTAAGAGACAGCCACAGAGAGTTGGAGAGATTTAAACATTTCTGCAGCTCAGGGTGGGGGGGCTCTGTGTGGGCGTCACTGCATTTCAGTCCCAGAGGGAAAGTCTAGAAACTCTGAAAAGGCTATGCAAAGATTTCTCCTGATAAATATGCATTCGCTATGCTAATATTGCGTTTCTGGAATACTTAATGATACTGAAAAAGCCTTGGGTTCGCTACACGCTGCAATACAAACCAGTGATGGCGCTTTTGGAAGCTCTTCAGCACAGCGCGACCACCTCTGGACCCGAAGCCGGATTTCAGATGCTGTCAGCGACATTGATGTGGACGGTGGCTGAGATTTCTGGTCCTCCAGCTGCTCAGCACGGCGCTTGGAAACACAAAATCATCGTCTCCCAAGAGATGAACCGGGCACTTGGCAGAACCGTCTCTTTCTCTACAGTTGTGTGCTGCTCCACTATCTAGGGAGTTACATCCACAACACAAGTGTTGTTGTTCTCTGACGGACTGGAACTGTGAAAATGTTAAAAGCAGAAAGAAAAGTGTTGAGTCCCAAAGGGAATACAAATAAAAATACAGTGCAACACTATACTCCACAGCCCACATGTTTAGTTATACAGCCCGTGGATTTAAAAGACTTGCTGTGAAAGATATTGATGCATATGCAATATGCGTATGCATATTTTAAGTGTTTCAGAAATGCAGTTATAATGAAAATGTGACGCCACATCAATTTATTCTGCTTCACCTTTGTCTCCAAACAGATGCACGTGCAGCTGCTTGTCACTGCAGTATTTCAATTTCAACTAGTGCAACCAATCAAATGGAAATCTGAGCGTATGGATTCTTGCTTTTGGAAAGTTCCAGGCATGAATAGACACACAGGAGGTAGTTTCCTTTGGTGTCGAGCCTTACAGATGCACATGCAGCATAGTAGACCACCTGGTTCGTGTGTGAGATTTGTTGTTTGTCTCTCCTACACTAGTTCCTATCTTTTCCTCTGTGCATTTAGCTTACCGAGACATATTTAGATTTAGGTGATCCGGGAGTGACGACTTGACGCTGTAGGGCATGAAATACTCAACACGTCTGAGAGTCAAAGGTCCCATAAATGTCCTACAAAAGGTCCTACAAATCGCACAAAGGTACTACCACTGAACTTCAAAGGTCTAACAAAGCTTGATAGTTATTCAATCGTAGATGGTGTTGTTTCCTCCGATGGATCAATAAATAAAAATCTAAAAAGTATACATGTGCATCCTGAATCCTGAAATGCCAGAGCCTGGGTGTATTCAATTAGTTTCTGGGCGTAATGGTGTTCCAGTCTTTAAGTAGAATATGTTATTAAACCATATCAATCAGAAACATGAACCAGCTTGTAAAGGTCTGCCTTTGAAGCATTGCAATGAGCAGTTGTTTGGCTGATAAATACCTGGGCTGCTCTAAAGCAGCCAACAGAGTGACATAAAGTGAATGATGTGCAGTTTTTTGGGGGGGGGAGTTGGGGTTACGTGTACTCAGGCAGACTGAAGTGATGCTCAGGAAAGTCAGTCCGAGCAAACAGCAGCTTGAAAGACGTCACTGCACACATCGTAAAGGAGATTTAGTACTATTCTGTATACATCAACTGAGGCCTTGCTTAAACACTCACACCGGACATTCCTCGTCGGTGCCTTTTAAAAGTCAACAACTCCTTTTGCGGGTTTACCATCCATCATTGGGACAATAATCAACGTGGCTGAGATAACTTCAAGAAGAGTTCCCAAACCTCGCTGCTATGTAACGCCGTGCAAACCCTCCCACTGCTGCATCTGAATAATGTCCACTTAGGTACAGACTCAAACTCAAACTCCATTCAGGTCCGGGCCGGATGCAGCCGGACGCTGGCCGGACCCCTACGGGGGCGGGGAGCTGCAGTCAACGCGCTGGCGGTACGCCCAATCGACCATACCCCCCCGCGGGCCGCACCGGACGCCCCAAGTTGGAGACCCCTAAGTTACAGGATTTACAAGAACCACTGTCCCACTGCCAATACTGGTCCTTTTAATATTGGATATCTGCAGAAGTTATGAGAAAATGACAGAATAGCAAAAAGTACAATAGAAATATGAAATGGTATTGTACAAAAGAGACGACAATATGATAAAAATGGAAACCTACTGTAGAAGTTTTATTTAGTGCAGAAATGGATCACACTATAAAATATAAATATATTATTCAAGTCCTAACCCCCGGTGTGTATCACGACAGCATCAACGACTGGTGTAATGTTGGTCATCTCTTTGGTAAGGGAGTGCAGATCTAGATGATGGATTGGATTCACTGGGGGACAAACGGGAGACAGCAGCCATCTGCTCCGAGACGCGGAGAGGACAAAGCACAGCGCTTTCTGTGTGACTGCAGGTGTCCTTGTGGCAAAATCTGCCGCTGTCTCGGTTGTGTGAGGTTTTTAAATCGGCAGAGGCACTTCATTTGTTTTTTAAAAAAGAGCTTTTTCATTAACTTGACACAAGTTGACATAACTGTCACGGGATACCATGATAAATTGAAGCCAGTTTGATCGGACATCACTTTTTAAATGTGACTCTGTTACCACCAAGTCGCAGAGGATGCTTCACATCTCCCTGTTGTCGCGTGTGTTTCTCATTTACATAGAGATGGGAAATTCCGGTCTAAATGTCACCATATGACCTCCTTTTAATATGTGTAAATAGCATTCGATACAAAAAAATGAACTCATTTGGAAATTCATTAATTGTGATAGAACTTGTTCTACCACACTGGAGTGCGGACGACTTTGTCGTACGTCAGGTTCCCCCCGCCCCCGTCGGCTGTACCGTTCGCTAGTCGGATCGTCAGCGCCACCACCCCTATGATTTCTGATGGTCTGGCCCGCCCTCGGTCAAACCGGGCAGTATCCGTCCCGAACCTGATATGAGTTAGAGACCCCTGTGATAGAAGGTGAGACTAAATCGGAAAATTCTTCGACACTTCATACAGCATGTATTTTAGACACTGTTTAATCATATTGTTTTTAACACAAAGCTACACACATTTGATCATCTTGCAGGCCGCAAACACCTACAAGACCGATCCGTGAGGCAAAAAAGGTTGGAGACCCCTGCCTTAAAATATGCTTGGCTCTTTCCTCGTGGATAACTGACTAATCCTCGTGGATTCCTCAACGGATAACTGGCGGCATTTTAAAGGACGACTTCCTTTGCACAATGAATTTCAGCTTTGTCCTTCTAGACCTCCTGTGGTGCCCCAGTGCAGAACAAAGCGCTATAAGAACTGCTTTGTTCCAGCAGCCATCTACAACAAATCATAGCAACAGTGCATACAAGCTCCAAAAAATGCTTGTGTACTTATTCACTTATTGATTGACTGATACGTAGATTTATCAGGTTTGTCTTGTTGTCTCTGTTGTTTGAGGAGTCCGTCAAAATGGATGCTTCGCTCTCTACTGTAAAGATAGTCTAACCAAAGCTAAATGTCATGGTCCTTGGGGCGAGTATAAGTTCCAGCCCCAGTGTGCAATGTGAGTCTCAAGTCTGCATCAGACCTCATCAGGGTCTGAACCTGGACCAGTCCTTAGGCAATCCGCCTCCTTGAATACAACGGAACACTTACAGACTTACCGAGCCATGTGAATGGATGTCTGAATTAAATTAGTTCTGTCAGGTCCATTAAGTCAAGAACACGTATGACAATAAAAATGATTTAGGAAACATTTTGTCAGATTGATTGCATCCAGTGGCTCTGTTCAGGGAGTCCTCCGACCTTTCATGAGCACCATGAAATAGCAGGGAGTCAGAGGACAGCAGCGGCATTAAGGAACGCTCACACCGTTTTAGGACTGGGTGAGCTGAGCTATTCCCCCACATACACAGAGCGGCAACGATGACATAGAACCAAATGCCACGTTATGCATGACGAGGCGGAGCCGGGGAGGTGTATGCATGAGGAGGAGGAGCTGGGGAGGTGTATGCATGACGAGGCGGAGCTGGGGAGGTGGCGGGCGGCAGAGAAGCGAGCTGCAAGCAGGTAGGAGCAAACTGAATCTGCTTTAAATAAGGCGCCCTGTTTGAGTGTAGCAAGGGGGGTTTGACCAGCTGGTGTGCTAATCCAGATCAGCTGATGCGGCTCAGCCGGAGCAGATCAGCTGATGAGACCGTGTGTTAGCCAATAGCGTTGGCAACGCCTTGACGACCTGGCCTGCCAGAACTGACGCTGACGCTCAATTGATCGGATAGGCTAATTATATGCAATGTTTCTCTACAGGTGTGAGTAGACACAAACGTTGGAGTCTTTTCTAAGCCGCAACACTGGAGAACATTTCCAAATCTCTGCATGATGGGACTTGTTGGAGCATGAGAATCTGTTGTTTTGTCAAAACAACTGTTAGAGCTGGAGAAGTTGGGTTCAACCTGCATCCACACACACTGTCAACAGTCACACACTCATTTTCAGATGTGCATTCCTGCCCCCTTTTGTAAGTGGTTTTTAATTGGAGAAATTGACAAGAAGGCCGAGGCGAGGAGATCCGACAGCTCCATTTAGCCTGGTGGAATGCCAATGGCTTCTATTTGTCTCTCTTGTTTCACATTCATTCTGCCAAAATGGGACAATTTAGATGCATCTTAATCTTTGAAAGGCTGTGCCTGAATGTTTCTCTCTCCATGCCGCCCTTTCTTTGTCTGTCTGAGGGAAGGGGAGGGAGGGCAGTCGGCAGTTGGAGGCAGTGGACGGTGCAAACAACCGGCTGTTTGTCGATGGGTAACACTTCCTTCTGGAGGTTTATCAAGGATTTCTTTTTTTTTCTTCAAATAACTTATTTACTTACGAAGATTAGCATTTCCGCCAATTGTTGGGCCTCTTCGATGTGAAGTTACTTGGCCTGCAAATGGAAACCAGAACGCTTGCGATTCCGCAGTCGTGCCTTGTTGCTAAGCAGAATGAGTAAGCGACGGGGCCGGTGTATAAGCTTCATGGTTTATAGAGACTATGCTACAAAGGTAACAATTGTTATCACTGAAAGGGTGTTATCAGGGATAAACACCTATCAGTACTCTGAAAGCTGATGTGATGGATGCTGTGAGACCCTGCCTTCATTGGTTCCTACATTACGTCCTACATTATGTGTTGTCGTCATCAATCATCAGCGGTGCCTCTTGATAACATCCTTACTGCCTGTATTCCCCGACTTCTTGATGTCTTCTGATGACTTACAGCTTTTTAGTTTTTAGAATGTTTGCTTACAACCCCAGACAGCTCCTTCCCCCTTAAGTGATAGACGGGTCCTAATCTTTTAGGCTTCTCTTTTGCTCTGTGCACAGTTGCCTCCATGCCTAGAAAGTAGAATTATGAAGAACTCTCTTAACTCCTCTCTCGCTCTGCTGCTTTGACCATTACTCTTTCTCATCTTTGTCCCCACTTCCGTTTAAGAGTTTGCCATTTTTTTCTGTTCTTCTGGCTATTCTTTGGTCAAAGATTACAGCCGGCGTCCGTTTACCCTATTTTCCTTTAGCCATGAAGAAATTGGCTGAAGATAAATGAATCGGGAGCAGCCGAATTCAGGAACATCTCTAAAATATATTAGCAATATAGGTCAGAAGAAAACATGCTTGTGTCAGCGCGCTAACAGGCTTGCAGTTTCAATCTTAGCATTGAAATGTTTAGCCGGTTTAACGTTTACCAGCTTATCTGCCATTGGCTACGGGGCTCATAAAAAACCATTGCCCATTGGTTTCCATCTTGTCTTTTTGGAAGCAGTGTTGACCATGAATGTAGAGAGGGATACATATTGCTAGATCTCTATACTGATTGACAGGTACCTCTGCCTGCTTCATGGTCTAGTTAACTTTAAAGAATCATTTTAACTAAATGAACATCATGCTGTATTGAAGAAGACTTGCAACTATTGAGACCATAAAGTCATGTCTACAATCCCCCCCAGGTGCTGCTGCTGCTGTGCATATCGGACTGGATGGTGCACTCCATGTGGCGGAGCGGCAAAGATCCCGACAGCTTTTCCATCCCTTACCTGACGGCTCTGGGTGACCTGCTGGGCACCGCCCTGCTGGCCCTCAGCTTCCACTTCCTGTGGGTCATAGGGGACCAGGACAGCGATGTGGGCGACTGAGGCGGCCGTTTCACTTCAAGGCTTCAGCAGTGGTGGCCTCTGCCCTCCGACCTGACGCTCCCGGAAGCTTTGTGGGAACGCTGGCCGGCACTTTCCTCTGCTCACTTCACTGAAACCACAACGTGGCATGGGGAACTATTTTCTGCTCTTGGCTTTTAACATTTTTTTATTACACACAAAAGAAATTATTTTCCATGAATTTAGACTGTTCCCAGCACAGGTTTTGATCAGCATAGTCTGCACCGAAGCACTTTCCTGTTGTATTGCTGGTGTTGCTGAGAGGAGATGGGAACCCCCCCCCCCCCCCCCCACCCCACCCTCCCCACCGTGCTGAGGCTGGTTTACTCTGCAAGCATCGGTCGGAGGTCTTCCACTTAAAAACATCTCTTTTGTTAGTGTATATTTTGGGGATTTATCACCCGTCTCACAGACTTCATTACCGGCTTTGTGTGTTACAACTTTGCAACATCCAGTCAGTGGAGGGACACAGATCAGCTGAACCAGCGCTTTGAGCTGCCATGTGAGCAGGTTGGGGGGGGAAATAAGCTTTTCCACTATCTAAATGTCCTCAATCCATTTAGATCAGATCTAATATCGCATAATATTTTGTTCTCTGCAAGGCTAAGGCTGGATCATTCCCCCGTGCACGTACGCATCTCTGCTGCGGATTTCTTTTTTTCCCCATTGGAGTTTTTAAACCGGCTCGTGACGGGAACTCAACTCCCGTCCCCCTGATCGTTGGTGTAGCTATTCTAAACTTACATAAAGCCTCAACAGGAAAGATGTGAAAGGTCATTTAGTTTATTGCCTGACCACAAACCAACACTGCGTGGAACCCAGTTGTTGAGGGTTGACCCTTCACTGCCAGAACTTGGACGAAGGTCATATTTTCAAAACAAAACCCACAAAGCTCTAAAGCGAGCCACGGTTTTTCATAATACACAGCTCTACCCTTATTCTGTTGAGTTACAGGTAACATGAAAAAAGGCCCGCTCACGACTACCTGTATTATATAGTTTACCACAGGTACTGTTACGTCTACCACATTGTTTAGTCCTCATCCTAAAAGTAAACGGCATACAGGTTCAAGTGTATAGCTGCCAAATGCTTTGGTCTTCTTTCATCATACTAACCAGCTATCTTTCCACTGTAACAAAAAGGCACCCTTGTAGCGTTGCATGTTGTGGCTAGCCACATGTTGAGTAGTGTTGCTTTGGCGTTCGTTGTTAAATGGCTGCAGGAAATGATTAAGCATTACAGCACAGCAGCCACCGAGTGTCAGAACCAAGTCAGCAACAGGAACGAAGAGGAGCCGGGCTCGGTGGAAGGTCAATTCCTGCTTTAGTTCAACCAATCCACAGATCTTGTCTTTAAGCTTTGACCTCCTGATATCATGTAAATGTTAACAGTCCTCTTTTCATTTCCGTGCTCAGTTTCTCCGTTGTGCACACGGAGCGGCAGGCTCAGGAAAGAACCGTTCCACTGTGGATGTGCACACGCTGCTTACAGTGCATGTGAGCATAGTGTCTCCATGCATGAACACAACTACTTAGCCGTCAGTTCAGGTTAATTCTCTTATTATTTCAGACTAGTCTAATCATTGTTAAGGTAACCTTGTTAAACAGCCCATTTGGTTCCTTTTTTTTGAATGATGTGTTTTTAAAGGTGAGGATTGGTCCAGATGAAGCCACCTGATGGTTACATTTCATTCGCTGACTCCGGGAAATATACATCTATTTAAACCCTGTAAATCAAACCCCCTTAATCTCAGCAGCATATTGTTTGCACCTGAACGTTTGCTCTGATCAACTCCAACATGTGCCTCTGGAGATTCGCTGGTTAACAAGGTATTTCTCTCCGTCACGCACATTAATGCAATTTTCTTTCTGATGCTTTACAGTAATGCGCAGTGAATTCCTTTTGCACTCTTTTTTTTGTTCTTCAACGGCAACGACTATCGTATTTCTGAGGAGTTTCATTACTAAGTGATTTCATTTTAATTGCTATGATGAAACCGCCTCGAGAGATCAAAGTTGTTAGAATCTAGAGGGTGACTTACATTTGCTATAAAACCCTTTGATTGTGTTTCTGGCTCATGTTGGCCAAAATTGTCTGAATAAATGTCTTTTAGTTGAAAATCATCTGATGTGTGGTTATTTTTGTGGAAGGCTCTTGGGCACATGGCGGGAGTCATTACTTCCTCTCATGGCAGACAAGCAGGAGGCAGGATGGAAATGAGAGGTAAAAACTCCCCTCTGCTTTGCCTGAGATATTATCTACGGGCTCAAACAGTCTCCATGACAACACTACCAGGCGATGCTCAAACCTCTTTTGCTGGCGTCAACGTTTGGGGGAAGCGGGATGATTTTTGCACAGATGTCACACGTACGCCCACCTCAGACACACAAAGCGGCTCATGTTCATAGGAAGAACCTCGCCGCTATCTCTGCTTTCACAAAATAAGGGATCGTTTGGATAAAGCACACTTCTCCCAAGAAGCCGTTTTTAATAAATTATTTTTATTAATCATAATTTTTAAACATCTAAAACTATTATTAAAGTAACTATTTGAAAGGGAAAACTGAAAGCTTTCATTAATAAAATACTATAGTAAAATGTTACTGATTTAAATGAGGAAAAATCTGGTCACTTCTGTCCCTGGGCGTCTCTGCTGGGGGCCGCACAGGAACCTGAGCTAAAGGACCCTCGGGTGAACCAGGATGGTTTTTTCCCATTTGCTGAGAGGCATTGGGGGCTCTGGAAGGAGGAACGACGTCCCCGCGCGTAACAGAACATTTACATTTGCATTATAACTAAACTGATACCTGAATGAATGAAATGGAAGGGACGTAGACCAATCACCTCAGCCATTTGTCAACCAAGCGTCTGCCCTTATCATTTCTGGAGCGTGACAAGTTACGGCTCGCCCATTAGCTGACAAAATAACAGTTATCTCTGCAACAAAAAATCTCTCACAAAAACACCCGAGCAACATGTCAGCGTAGAAATAAGAAAATTCAAAGTTTGAGTTCACAATGTATGCTTTCTTGGAAACGAGGAGAGGCAGTTATGGAATCAAAAGGAAGGGGAGCACTTCAGACGGAGTGCGTCTCAATTCAAAGTCCTAATGGAATTTCCATATCTCCTTAACCCCTGTGAGAATCATTCCAACAATCATGACAACTTTTAAGCATCGCCAATTGGATTGTGTTACCTCTCATGTGACCAAAGTCACTATATATTTCTTATTCATGCTTGTGGATTGTCTCACTGGCTGAGAGATGTTCAGATGAAGGAGTTTCTATAATTCAAGAGGTTTTTATCGACTAAAAATAGCTTCACTAATGCAAGGGTGTGATTATGAGAGCACTGAACCACACAATCCAGGTAAGCATTAGGCTGCCATAATTCATATACTTCAGTTGATGTCAGGGCTTATGCTTTGTTTAACGACGCACCTCTGTTAGCGTCTAGACGGCTCATTTTTAACAAGGTCTGTGGGCCGCAGTGCTAGCTTGATAAAGTGAGGTCAGGCTCAGCAGCAGCGATCAGAGGGCATCAGAGGGCCCGTGAAATAACCTCCACCTTCGGGGGCTGTTAGCAGTTTGTTAATATGGCGCTTTGGTCCTCAGTCACAGCGGGAGCCAGCTCGAGAGTCCTCTGGCACCTCTCTGGGCACTCAAGAAAACAATTGAGGTTTTGTACACAATTGAAACCAGATTTCTGCAGAAGCTCGTGGGTCTCACTGCAAGAGCCAGAGTGCATTTTTGAACAGCTTGTCACCATCATGAAACCCATAAATTGCCCCATAAAGGCCAAAGGTTGAGTGGGTGATGCTGAGATCAATCCCACCATACACTCTTTACTGATTCACGGGGCTTTCACATCACGTAATCACCACTATGTGCTCAGCTGGACATCTCTACAATTATATATATATCAACAATGAACGTCTTTTAGTGTCGCCAATTGTTGTTGGGATAGTTGACTGGGCTCAGCAGTTACGTTATGTTTCCCCCTCTCTGCATTGGTTCTTGGCTAACAAGTCGATTTTAAAAACAATTTGAATCAATAGATTGAGATTTGAAAGACTTTTATACTAAACTCACTTTTTTCAACATTTTTAAACTATTTCTTTGAAAAATGTTGTGACAGCTGGTAGCCAACTGTGACCTGTGTACTCCGCTCCACCACCACCACCGCACCCTCACCCCCCTCCTCCAACTTTTACTCTGACAGTTAATGTACTTGCGCCAAGGGAAGATGGATAGCGCCGCGGCCGAGGACGGATGACTCAGCCTATGCTAGGTTCTCTGCCATTAGAGAGGAACAGCGGTCGATCCGTCTTTATTTAGGCTGTTATCAATCTCGTTTGGCACCTAACTCAAAACCACAATAGGAGGCTAACAGCCGTAACTCTCTGGGGAGATTCACACCTGGATGTGTGCCACGCTGTGAGCAATGCAGACACACTAACGGCCCATCACCAATGAGGGACACTATATTTGGACATGACTCAGGCGGAGACAGGGCTCCGCTGATGCGCACTTGTCATCATCTGACTCCAGAGGAATGTGTCCTTCATCCCCCCGCCATCCAGTCATGATTGGGTCTAAGCCGAGCACTTCAACAGAGACGGATCATCAATTATGCAAGCTGTCACAGCTATACATGTATAATTCATATACTGAAATTAAATTCAGTTGTTCAATGTCAATATCTGTTGCCTTTATTACCAACAATGCAACTCAACCTCTGACAGTTGTGGAATATAATAAACAAACTGACGACCCGGTTCATAAATTAGACCAAATAATAAAATGCATTTTGTGTCCATCAGGATACAGCCATGATTCTGAAACTATGTAATCAATAAATGAGTGTAATGCTGCTGCAGTTTTGAAACTGTAATCAACATGATAATACCAACGCACAGCTAGGATTGTATTAAATGTAATTGTAACGGGGTGGGTACTCAGGGGACCCGGAAGGAGGACGCTGAGACGCGGAGAAGGTGCACGCCATTCTTTTATTACGTGAGAAAGCCATCGCTTGCGCGTGGCTGTGTGTCTCCCTGTGCTCTTCTTCCTTGTGCCTCTCCCGTGTTTCCCTTTTAAACCCTGGGAGAGGCACCTCGTTAGTCCAGCTGGAGGTTGATTGCCTCCAGCTGGCATCTTCGGGGTGCTGGGGCTGGGCGGAGCCGCCACACAGCCCCACCGCCGGGGAGCCGTCCGGCCTAGCCCTCTACGCCCTCTGGGTCCCACGCCTCAGGATCGTCCGCCCGCCGGAGCCCGGTGCCTCGCCTCCTGGGCCGGTGAAGGGTGCTGGAGCGCCGGGCCTCCGGGCGCAGCCGCCGTCGCTGTTTCCGCCACCCGCGCCAGGCCCCCAGGCGTCGTTGCTGTCGCCGCCACCCGCGTCGGGCCACCGGGCGCAGCCGTTGCCCCTGCCACCGCTGTCCCAGTCGAGCCTCTGGGCGCAGCCGTCGTCGCTGCCGCCGCCGCTCACACCGAGCCTCCGAGCGCGGCCGTCGTCGCTGCCGCCACTGCTCGCGCCGAGCCTCCGGGCGCAGCTGCAGTTGCTGCAGCCGCTGCTCAGGCCGCCGAGGGGCAGCGGTCGGTCGTTTCGCCGCCGGGGGGGGGGGGGGGGGGGGCAGGCGTCCTCCCGGGACGGAAGAGCCCCCCTGGGCCTCCCGTGCGCCGCCGTCTTCCCTCCGCGCGCGCTCCTCTGCCGGCTGTCGCTTCGCCGGCCGCCGAGGGGCTGGGATGGGCCACTCCGCCATCGGGGGGTCCCCCTGGACCTCCCGTGCGCCGCCGTCTCCCTCCTCCGCGCTCTGCTCGGCCGCCCACCGCTCCAGCTCCGCCGAGAGCCGCCTCAGCTGGTCCTCCCGACGGGCCTCTATCGCCTCGAGCGCCGCCAACCACTTACGCATCTCCTCCGCCGTCTCTTCCGTCCCGGGTCCCCCGCTGAGTTGGGCGCCAGTGTAACGGGGTGGGTACTCAGGGGACCCGGAAGGAGGACGCGGAGGCATAGAGATCGTGCAAGCAAACCGTTTATTGAACATAAACTCAGCCATCGCTGGCGCGTGGCTTCGTGTCTCCCTGTGCTCTCCTTTTCTTGTGCCTCTCCCGTGTTTCCCTTTTAAACCCTTTAAGTAAATATTTTAATTACTGTTGAGTATTTTGTCATTTGTATTTTACAGGGGCAATACAATATCTCCCGTGATTTGATATACTTGAGAGTGGTGTAATTTTGTATTTAAAATATTCAAAATGCTTTCTACACAAAACAAAAAACAGTTGACGGGTTTCGTTTTCAGATCTTCGAGTTCAACAGATTGTTGAGTGAAATATTTTCCCTGAGTAGGACAGTATCATTTTTGTCAGGGTCTGGTTACACAGACATGGTGGTGGTTATAATATTTAGTGACATGCTGAAGACGCTGGCATGTGGTCTAGGCTAGTGCATAGCAAGTATTTAACCTTATGATGAGATGTCTTTTACAAGTGATGCTGCATCTTCTTAATGTGAATGACATAATGCCATATCAAGTGACAGCAGATAATATAGTTCTGTTAGCCAGGCTATGACAGTAGATGTCTGTGTGTTAAAAAAATGAATAATTAAATAACCAATTGATTTGATTTAAGAGGCATATTATGAATTTGTATTATTTATGCATTCCACATGTTGGCCAGGTGGACAACATGTCTCAGCAAGAGGATGTTCAAGAAGGAGCATCAACAAGCACAGCTGGAACCAAGCATTTGTCTGCAATCCTTTTAGGCTTTGGGCTTTTCCTCTTTTTTTTCTTTTATAGAATAAATAGGCCTACTGTGTCATGTCATGACTATTTTCTTGTTGATACAGAGCTAAGCTTTATTGGCTGTTAAGTCCACAACATGCTGTGACTGTTCTTCCTTTTTGTGGGGTTCACCAGAGCTTTGTGTGTAGCTAAAACCTGAATGCTCTGCTCTGTAAATGTAAAATCCAAGATTTCCTATATTCCTATATTTTAAATACAAAATATTTCTATTTAAAATTTCTGGCACCAGTATTTTGTATTTGATGTCTGTACATTTATTATGGTAAAGTAGTTCCATACATTTATTGATGTATTTCTCCCTTCCCTGAGAGAAGCGCACAGGGCTGTAAAAGATCACATGTCAGAACATGAAGCACCATCTGATGGAGGTAACTTCCTTAATGTCAGGCGTTTACCTCACAGTCATCTAAGTGTTGCTAAGCTAAGCGGATCGGAGAGTGTTGCCCATTGGCACTTTGGCAGGTCAAATTTGCTCAGATTAAAAGTCTCTCACATGATACTTTAAATTCGCTCTTCTGTTTTAATGATATTTTTATGGCAAACCTCAGGACGCACACTGTCACAGTTGAGATGTTTGATTAGCTCTCAACCCTATTTGTCAGCATTTTCAATAATCATTGGGTAATTTATAATACAATCGGTCTGGATATCCTGCCAGCGCCTTTTCATCTTTATGGACAGAAAATGGAATAATCATGCATAACGTTTTACAGTGTTACCCTCCCTGACACTGTGCTGCAACAGGCACAGGCCTTGTTCTCTGGGCAGTGGCCCTAAAGCTGGAGAAGTCGTGGAGATCTGGACCCGTAACATTCACAAAGCCTTCTCAGTCCGCTCGTGGGAAACTTGAAGCGAGAGCTCAGTCAATCTGATGCTGTCAGTGATAAGAAGGCATGAAAAAGCTTCTCAGCACAACTATTCACCGCCAAGCGTCAGCTTGGGTTTCACAGCCGTGTTCAGATCCCTCTGCACGGTCTGGATGAATTACTGTCATATCTGGGTGAGTTTTATTGTTCCATGTCTGATCTCAACTTTACAGCGTGCATGTTTTGCCCTGATGCTTGATATGACCTTTCATGTGGAGAGCTGTGGATTGTATCCCCCACCACTAATGCTGGACGCGCATTTCTGTGAACAGGAGGAATAATAACAGTGAGCGAAACCGGTGTCAAACACATTCCTGCACCTGAACATCGTTATCACGCTGAGTCTGAGGCTGTCCTTAAATCCTCGTCCTTGTGTGCTTCCCCCTGGCCTGAAATTGAAGTACAGAAGCAATTACCAGACATTTTGTATGAAATCTCCTTCTCCAGACTTCCATGGAAAATCATGTTTCCTTGTCATGAGGGGACTAAATATTTCATTTAATTGTGCAACACTGTAAATTCTGTTTTGCTGTTGGAAACAGAAGCTGCTTGAAAATTACAAACAGCTTAGAAAGG
Source organism: Apeltes quadracus (assembly GCA_021346845.1). Taxonomy (NCBI): domain Eukaryota; kingdom Metazoa; phylum Chordata; class Actinopteri; order Perciformes; family Gasterosteidae; genus Apeltes; species Apeltes quadracus. The sequence continues at coordinate 1,591,572 of CM037915.1, forward strand.
TCATTTCTAGCGCCATCTAGACCACACATCCGGAAACAGCAGCTTATAGTTCTACCTTTCATCCAACTTTTTGTCCTTTTGCGGTGCCGGGTGGAGGGGAAAGACAGCTTTCAAAGTTTCTGCCAAGTTGCAGCACTAAAGAATCTATTGCCTCAATCAACTTTATTCCCTGTCAATAATGATTGGACTTCCAAAGGAGCCAAAGTTACTTTCCCTATTGAACAATCAAGATATTTCTCTAATGATGACTTTACAAAGCTGCCTCAGAATATACAGTGCTGCATATTAATGTGGGAGGAGGGAAACTAGCCTATTTCTCTTCTTCTTGGCTGGAATATGAAGCTGCATTTCTGTTTTCTAACCTCCTCTGAAACACACACTCACACACTCACACACTCACACACGCACACACACACACACAGAAACACACACAGCAGTGGATGTTGGCCTCCCTCTAATGACAGGCTGTGCACTTGGAGAGGACAAGAAGGTTAATGTGTATTTTAGAGATGGGACCACAAGGTCAGCCAGGAGGACGAACGCTGCCAGCAGTGTGTTTGTGTGCGTCTGATTATGTGGTTGTGGAAGTGTGTAGGGGTTAAACAGGTGTTTGCACTCAGTTGTCCATTAAAACAGCAGCACCACACCCTTCCTATTTATTGAGTTTTGTTTCCTCACAAAACAGTGCTGATGTTGTCATATTTTTTCATGGATTGCATTAATTTAGTGGCTTGCTCAAGGGCAATGTGGACAGAACGAACCAGTAACCCCGACACGTGACCCTGAGCCACCTATTATAATGCCCGTTCTGTGGTCTTCGCAGGTGAGAGCAATCTTTTTTTGGTTGTGTAAGTGCACGTGGCCCTTTTTGGAGCCCTTTTTCAGAGCAGCCCACTTGAAAGGAACCACTGAGCAGAGATGGACGGGGACGGAGGCCAAGCCACAAACACAGCTGCCAAGGACAAGCTGGCGTACTGCAGGGTGCATCCCAGGCTGTTAGATAGATACAGCATGGATTGTACTCTTTAAGAATATTACACAAAGGCTTGTGTCAGATCAGATTCTGATTGTCCACATGTACAATGTTCAATCTTACTTACTTGCCATGCTGTGCAATAAGTATAAAAAGCAACTATAATACAAGGTTTGTGTCGTGCTTAATCTGTGCACAGTATTAAATGTATTGTACTAACTTGAGTTCATTCAAAAGGATCTTCCTTTCTGACAGACACAAGGAGGTTAAATGAAATTCAAAACTTCATTCTTCTGAGGTCACGTGCAGCTGGTATGTTCCTACGTATGTGACATAACCTTGTGAAAATAAAAAAAGCAGGAAAAAAGCAGCGGGAGGCTGTGTGAGTTTCAGTGTAATTTTATTGTGAAAACATCAGACAGGATGAACCACAGGTCGGGCTGCTGTAGAATCGACTGTACACGCTCAATTATTCAGGATCTCACTAAGAGAAAACAGTAAAACAGAGGAGTGAGATCCTCGGAGAGTACAAGAGATGCTGAGAGTTTAGGTGTGTTGCCATGGTGATTCTGAGGAAGAAGCATGGGCTGTTGTCTGAGAATAAATAAATAAATAAGTTTCTCCTGTTTGAACGACAATCTCGGCCTTCTTCGGCAGCGTCCCCTGTAAGGCAGAGTGAGTACAGCACAGAGCGTCCACACGCGCACACACACTAACACACACAGCATCATCCGGCCGCTCCACTACGCTAGTTACACTAGTTACACAAGATGAGGCAATCTGATATGCAAAATGGTTGAAATTGCTGATGACATGGTATGAAATCCATGAGCAGACACGGCTGATTTAAGATTCATTCCTCAAGGGGTCACGCACACACACACACACATTCACGCACACACACGCACGCACACACACACACACACACACACACACACACATTACTTTAGAGGCCACAGCACAACATCTACACCATCTGGTAGAACATGAAGCTGCTGGGAAACACTCAGGAGATCAGAGTCTCTGCTCACAGAAGGAGGATGTACAGGATGTCACATGACACGAGGCAGGGCACACGCTGATTTGTACAAACTTAACCAAACGTGTGCTAGCTATTTAAGAATTGAAGAACTTTAAGACAGCTAGTTGGGATTGACCTCATCCTCCCCCCTGTGACTCCTCAAAATATTCTGGCATCCAAAATACTTCAGTGCAGCTAAATAAAGTTTTGCACCGTAAAAAGCTTCAAACGGTTCCCCTTTGGGCAGGGAAGTCAAAACTAGAACCCAAATCTAAATGGAGCGAAAATGTGCGTATAGGCAGACAATCTTTGTCCAAATGGTTTTCTAATTATTCTTGAAAACTTATCACAGCAAAGGGAGGGAAATAGCAGACTGAGAAGCCAAACCATATGTCCTGCTGCCAGTGGCTGGAAAAACAATGAATATTCACTGTGTGTGTGTGTGTTGCGTTGCTGTGAATGAAAGGCAGAGAAACAATGGCGCCTCATGTGTGTGTCTGTAAGTGTGCGAGGCCACAAGAGCGCCAATTAATCCAGACATGACAGCTCAAAAGCAAGAGCAGAATGGCTGGCATCATGTCTCCACCGTACAAAAAACACCCTGCAGTGTAAATGTATAGATACATTGTGTCGGAAATGGAAATAAGTAACAAAAAAAAACGTTCCTGGCTTCATCCCTCTGTGCTGATATGAGATAATACAAGATACAATCAAGTGTTTGGTTAAAATGAATATTTTTGGTGCCAAAAATAACCAGTAAACACCCCATACAACATGTTCCTTCTTGTGACCCTCATAAGAGAAGTTTGATATTTTGCTTGGAAGACCCCTTCGGCTACAAAGCCAAGATGCCTATGAGTGTAGCTTCTGGGTTAGCTGTCACTGTGGACTCACTTATCCAGTCATAATAGCAACTGTAAGTGCAGACTGACTCATTCTTCTTAGCTTTGGACCCCATTTTACGCTTTTCCCACTAAGCCAAACAGCTGCTGACTAAACCTCCATCTGACATACACACCAATCATCTCACCGAGGCAGCAGTCCCAAAATTATATTTACCTGCTATGACACGGTTACCCCTGTGCATAAATAATACCATAATACCATAAGAACTCTCTCGAATACGTTAAGAAGTCTTCCTGTGTTCCTCTCGGCAAATGTGTAGTTCAGTCTGATAATAGACATCGTTCAAAATCAACATAATATAATATATCCCCGCCTTGTCCTATCCTCGACTGTAACATCAACAGACAGCTGCAGGTCGAGGGGCTAAGAAACGGGACAAACGGCACCAGGGATGTTCTACCTGCTCTGAGTGCTTCTACCACGTGCATGGCAGGGATCCCCACATGGACTCATTGTTATTGCTTCTGTAGATGGTGGTTCTATGTGATGCAGTGGTCCTGCCGTACACCTGGCTTGCTATACTCACAATTATTTGAATCATTACTGTTATAGGAATTGACTGTATTGTACATCTTTTACATTGTTCATTCTGTACACATCACATCCATTGTAGTCAGTCCATCCCGGGAGAGGGGGGGGACTCAGGGATCCTCTGACGTCCTCCCTAAGGTTTCTTCCCTTTTTCCCTGGAAGCGTTTTTCATTTTTTGGGGAGTTTTTCCTGTGCCGATGTGAGGGTCTTGGGACAGAGGATGTCACATGTGTACAGACTGTAAAGCCCTCTGAGGCAAATTTATTTTTAAATTTATTATTAATTTGCGATTTTGGGTTATACAAAATAAAATGAATTGAATTGGAGTGACTTAGGTCTTATACACAGGCCACGTTTGGAGTGAGGCGGGGGAGGAGACAGGAGGACGCCTCTAAAGGCTCCTTTGCAGCCTGAGAGGTCCTTTGTGAATCATTCATCTTCCAATCTAGAGGCTAAATGAGCAGTTTAAGCTCCGTCAGAGTGTAAGAGAGGAGGGCTCAGCCCACAGCTGCTGAGTAAGATGCTGTGTGGCATCAACATCAGCAGGAGTGCGTAAGCTGATTTGCTGATTTGTTTATTCTTTGCCCTCCTGAGGGGGGGGGACTCTCTGAGAATACAGTCATTGTTTGTGCAGGAGAACAAGGCCAGGCCGGCAACTTTTCTACTCTATTCGAGCCAGATGTCAGTGCGGGAGTGAAAAAATAGGCCAGGTCTCTCACCATTGCCCTCTTAGAATAGAATTACACTCGCAGAGGTTTACAGCTACAATGTGTCTGTGTCCCAAAGGAAATGTAAAAATGTTATCCAAGATTTACTATTAGTTTACCAACTATTAGTTATGCAAACATATGACATATACTCATCACCAAACAAAACTTTACAGTGAACTGGACCTGCAACTGCATTAGCTCAACCCCCTGCTTTGCACAGATGTGTCTACGTGACCTTACACTATTTACAACCTACATGTCATATTTTTTATTTAATTGTAGCCCAAAACCTTTCACTCTGTAGCAATGAAATATAAAATATTTTTTTCCCGCAAAGCTCTGTTCAGCAGCAGGGCTGGAAAAAAACTCCTCAGTGGCAGCAGAGACATAAATGATGCTCCCTTGACCCCTTAAATCCCCCCTGTGCACTGTGTATAGTATTACTATGCAGGGCTATTGCAGTGGGGGTTAGGGAGAAGATAAGGGGAAGAATGAACAGATGAGAAACCCTTAGTCAACGTTTACTAATTTGAAATGATGTACTTGACGTATGAAACCCTTATGTACACAGTAGCATAGTGGGCTACTTTCCAACCCAGACCAGGATCCTCAAGCTAACCAAGTAGTATTGTTGTCTTAACTCTAACCCTGTTGTTTCTGCAAATGAAGGTTTATTTTGAAAGGACAGTGAATGCATGTAACAGCACAATCCAAGGGCACACGAGAGGTGTGCGTAGCACGCCGTAGCCACTGACTGTAATGAGAACATATCGGATTATCACAAGGCCCCACATGCAAATAAATGTAAAGACTTGCACCATGTAAACACTGTAGTGGTAGCCTGGTATCGTAGTAGGGCATTGAAGACAATTTCACTTACTACACCTTTAGTTTGTAATGCTTTACATTGTTAACTTTATTCCTATAAGATTGTATTTTAGTTATTTATATTGCAATTCTGCTACTGCTGCTTCTTTCTAGTGTGTACACATAGCACATACTCTATGTCTGTCCGTTCTGGTTGGTTTTTATTGTCTGTATAAAGGGGTCTACAGAGTTGTGGTGCATGCTGCTTATTTCAAAGCACTTTGAAACAACTTTGTAATATCGGGCCTGTGCTTTAGTCGTGCATATTCCTGTTTTTCCACACAGTGACCCTTGGACTATGCTGGATCCTAAAAGATCTAGCAAACAAGGCAATTACCAGCGTTTGTTTGCCAGTTAAGTGCAAAAATTCAGGTCTTGAGACTACATTCTGACAGGCACCCACTAGACAGGGCCTCCAGGTCGGGTAATGAAGGACCCGCTTGATGGCCCGAATCATGCAAGTTCATATTGTGCTTTTGTCCGTGTCGTACTGACACAAATCGGCTTCACCATTTGCTAATCCAGCCTGGTCTGTCAGCATCACAGCATAAGTAACCTCTGTACACAGAATCTGGCGAATTAAATGTTATTAATATCAGCAGGAATAATGGGCAAAACTTTATTAAACTCAGTCTAACAGACTGTATAAGGAAATATTATGTATACTACTCACTGCCTGTAATCCAATTCTCAGCGCGATGGAGAGTGCAGTTATTAACCTTGACATTACTCTGCAATGCTGACATTAATCTCATTACAGTATGACATACAGTCTATGACTCTGTGATGCGGCCGTTTGATTTGTTGATATGTACACGGAGAGCAGCATCTAGTGCTTGTGTTCGGGTGGAGAATTACAGCAATGAGGTGCACTAACTACACTTAAGAGCGGATCTCTGATGTTCTTGCAACCATTTTGGCACCAAATGTTTGAGGACAGGAAATGGAGAAGAGGAACTCGTAAATCTCTGGTGATGTCAAACATAGTAAGGACAAAGCCGCGGTCAGAAAACACACAACGCCACCATCAGAAAATGTAAAGATAGAAAGCAACATGAAAAACACTGACAGTTCAACCTAAAAGGTTCATCAACACAAACATATTGGTCTCTTGAACCAACAAAGCTAATTAAATAATATTTTTTTATTGCTGCTCGCAGCAATGATTAATAAAACAAACAAACTAAGTGTAGAAACAAAAGGTTCTTAAGTTACTGAAAGACTTGTTTGAGCAGGGGCTTTTGTGGGTGTGTCCACTGAGGTCTTGGGTGGGGCATAGCGGGGCGGGGCAATGAGATCCCGTTCCTTTTGACCCTTCTACAACCACACAGGCTGTTGGTCTTATCTTTCAGCTCAGGCTTTCTGAGACTTGTCACTCTCAGCCTGCGCGGCCAATCGCTGTGAGAACATCTCGTACCTTTCTTAAGACTTCCAGTAGCTCAAAGTGTTAAGGATGCTCGGTGTCACAGGCAATGATTTATTAAGCACCTCCACACTTCGCTGTCGCAGCAGGAGACTCCTTCTTCCTCGAGGGACCCAAGGTGTAACACAAGGACGAGGACTTGTGCCAACATCACAGTTATAGAGACCAGTGACCCCTTGTTTCATTAAACCCGTTGGCCAAATGCCGTACGGTTACGATTATAACAGTTGAGGTCTCGAGAGTAAAGACAGACATCCGTTACAGGTCGCCCATGTGGCGGCGATGAGCAGGTCGCTAACACACCGCACTGACAGTGGCGAGGAAATGAACGGTGTTTTACAATTTGACAAAGTTTCTCCACTGATCAGGATGGGGGGTGGAGATAAGCTGAGCTCCCACGATGCGTTGGTGTAGAATCTAAAGTCTAATTTGTCAGCAGTCTGTTGAATCAAGTAGGGGGGCATCATCAGGAGAATCCCTCTTCAGTGCCGTCCTCTGGAGATAAGTTACCATATTTTAAAACACCTTGAAGACCTGCTTCACCCACACTTTTTTGTTTTTGCATGCACTTGGTTCCTTTTGCCCACATCCAACCAGCGCTCTGTGTTGCACGTAGAGTTGATTGGACATCCCTTCCCACCCCCCGCTCCCCTCTTATGCCCAGATAAGCACGCATTACCTTTCTCTCTTTCAGCACCTATTTATATGTCTAATTCAGACCCAGTGTCTGCAAGTTACGACGACAGTTTAAAAAAAAACAAGTTTGCCTCAAAAAAAAATCCCTCCAGCTCTGTCCTCCATCAGTCCAGCCGGAGGTAGCTGGGTGTGGAGTAGTTGAACATCAGAAAGTCCAACTTGTAAAGCTGGTAGAGCTGGATCTGCTGCTGGGTGCTGATATTGCTGAAGAACTGGGCCGTCATGGCATCTGTGGTGCGGGTGGACTTGGCATAGCTCGGGAAGCGCAAGGAGTCGCCAACTCCCACCAGCCGCAACACGTAGTTAGCATCCTCTTCCAGCGTCTCGTACTTGCCCACCAGGTCGTAGTGGATGTGACAAGGGTGACAGAGCTGGTAGGCGGTCTGCCAGTGCTCATTGAGCGGGCCGTCGCGCTGCGTCGCCGGGTCCACCAGGTACTCGGTGAATTCCTTAAATTTGACATCGGCTCCGTGGAACAAGGCGTCCTGCGTGGCATTCTTGCGGTAGCGGCGGATGATGCGGGTGCCAAAGCGCTTGTGGAAGGACGAGTTGTATTTGAGAGTGAACTTGTTGCGGTATGCGGAGACCAGCCTCTCGAAGGGCTCACGAACAAAGAGGAACTTGAGGTAGTTCTTGAGGCGGTGGTTGATCTCAGCAATACTGTACTGGTTCAGTGTCTTGAGGTTGGAAGGGATGTGGGCTTCATTGGACGGGATATCCATTGGGTCGCTGTGGACGAGAGGCAGAAGAAGATACAGCAAAACACAAAACTTTCACTGAAATGTTAGCGGCCTGCAGGGGTGTAATAATTCCCACAACAAATGTTCTGTGCATTTCTGTGCATTTTTCTTGCTACCTTTCAATCTTGCTACTTTTCAATCTTTCTGAGTGACTAGCCCCGTGTACTGACCTGTATTTGCCCCGGCCTGTGAGCACCATCATGACACGTTTCCAGTTGGTACAGGCAACCTTGGGGACGTAGCAGTAGATGAGCTCGTGGTCTTCGTCCACCACAAGGTGTTTGAGATCTCCGGGTGTCAGGACTCTGCGCTTACGGCTGGACGCACTGTAGACTCGACAGGCATCCACCACCTGATCCCGCCGGGCCTGGTGGAGCACGGCTGCTCCGGACAGCTCCGACTGTTCAGGCATTGACAGAGAAAAAGGGAACGGGAGAGAGAAATGATGGCTTTCTGTAAGTTTATGGAAATGACTGTCAGGTCTTGACGTAACAAATTTGCCCTTTTTAATATAACTATATAAACATGGATAGTTTCTTAAATATATATACAATTATATTTTTATTATCTAAAATGGATATAAATTATATGGGGGGGACTTTTTTTGATTTATATCTTAATATGCATTAATAAAATGATTGTAAATGATTGTTTGTCTCTATGTCTGCCCACTGATTGACGTGCAACCAATCCCATTCGGGTGTACTTGATGTTAGCTGGGACTACCTCCAGCCAAACTTGTCGGTGGCCCATGCTTCACACATTGGCACTCTGGGTACCCTACTAGCATAAAGATGTGAATGTTAGAATGCCTGAACAGCCGTTGGCAAAATGTATAAAAAGGAGGCCTAGACGAGGTTTCCATGTCAACAATTGCATTTATCTATTACAGCAAAGAGCAGTCTCTACGACTGCTCTTTTCTTCCACTCCCAAACCCTTGTTCTCCTTGTAGACAGCTGCCTCTAATCAGCAACCAATTCACTCCAATCAGTCACTCACTGCAGTCTAGGTAACAGCGGTGCGTCAACCTAAGTTTACTTTATGTTGTAAGGTTTGCAAGGTTGTTTGAGCCAATAAAAGTAGGATGAATAAAAGGTTGCTGTTTTTGTTAAGAATAGCCACTGTTGATACTTAAAATTAGCATGATATTTTTCAAAACATGGTACCATGTTTAACGTTGGGACACAAACAATGGTCTACTGGTTAATCAATCAATCAATCAATCAATCAATCAATCAATCATTGCCAACGTCCAGCTGAAGCTGCCTTTCTCACTCTTTGTCCTACGGTATGTTAGTCGCTCTTTGCACGAAATGCTAATGCCGATGTGTGTATTGGTTAGTTAAAAGCAGGGTGTGTCTCATACAGGCAGTAAAAGGTGCCTCATTGCTTCATTATTAGACATGAAGGGGCTCTGACCAAACAACGGTATTTGTTGACTTGAAGTACAAGTTTTAGAAACAGAAATATTTGCCACAATATTATATTATAAAACACACATATATATATAGTCTATATAAGACTTCTACCTGACAGAATTATCTGTCAGGTAGAAGTCTTCTAGTGTACTTGTTACTCGTTGATAGTTTTTTACACATTGGAAAGTTGCTTTAAAATATCTTCCTGTCTTGATTGTCTTTTGTTGTTTCCACACATTTTGTCCACATTTTATAAATTCCTTAACAGTGAATTGAAAATCTCTCCCTGCCAAAAAATCACTCTAAAAATGAATTTATCAGAACTGCACCAGAAAGAGGGAGTGATGAAGAGAAAGAGCAAGTATTATTAATACCAACTTTTATTATTATACTCAGCTCTTTATTGACTATCTCTCTCGCCTATCTGGGTAGCTCTGCCGACTGTGACAGAGATTAGTTCACGGGTGTGGAGGAAGATAATGATATTGGAGGATATTACAGATATTGACTTTTCAATATGCACAATCCAGGCAGTAACCATTCATCTCAGGCATATTTCATATTCACCATGATGCTTTTGATGAAGTGGACCATGGCAGGAGGGAAAGGAGGAGGCTGAGGAGGAGCAGTCTGGTGCATGGAGCAGAACATGGGCATTGCATCTGAAGTGCACCAATGTTTTCTAAAAACCTGTTCACCTGTTGATGTTATTTTTTCTAAAGTTCCCTGGTTTCCTCGTCTGATCTAAATTGATTGTAGTGCTTCATCCCACTCACAACAAGTGCAGCCTTTCAGTTCTATTCTGGGCCCAGCGTTGAAGATGAGGACAGCCTGACTTGTATGTCGTTTTTTTCTTTTAAATCATGTTTCCAAGTGGGCGATTCATCATGTGCAAAAGAAAGAACAATTCCACACCTTGATACCAACATATAAAAGCAGTCATGGATAAGTCAAATGCATGAGAGTCTGCATGAGAGTAAATGCATGAGAGTCTGAGATATCTCACACAAATCTATCAAGAGAAATTGCATTTCATAGACTGCCACTTTGTCAATGAACGTCTCCGGTTACGTATGTAACCTTAGTTCCCTGAGGGGAACGAGACGCTGCGTGAAACGCTGTAGGAACGCCTCTACGTGACTGCGTCATGAAGCACGTGTGAAATCAGTCCAATGACGAGATGGCACGTCGTAGGGCGGGTGACGTCGAGACAAGGAAGCATAAAGCGCCCCAAAACACAAGCTCATTCATCTCTGAAAGGCCGAATCAAGTGCCACAGGCATGCCGGGTGTATGGCATAAACATAAACAGAGCAACCGGGGGAAAGGCGTACAGGCGTGACCATGGCCAAGCCTGTACCAAAGCATCCACCCCTAGAGGGGATGGTTCAGGGAGAACCACAGAGGACAGTGTGTCGTCTCTCTGGAAGCAACCAGGTCGACCTCAGCATGACCAAAGTGTCTCCAAAGGAGCTCCACCACCTCGGGGTGGAGTCTCCAATCCCCAGGCCTCGGCACCTGATTCAGGTACCCTGGGATGTAAACTGCTCTCAGTTTCTGTGAACGGAGCTTCCCTAGGGACCACAAGAGGATCTGCTTCTTTTTCGCGAGCCAGCTTATACAGCGAGCGTGAGCGCAGACCCCCCTGATGTATGAAACCACCGATGTATTGTCTGTCTCCTTCTAGTGGACAGGAACATGATGGCACATCAAGGCTGGGCGGAAGTGTTTTAGAGCCCGAAACACTGCCAACATCTCTAGACAATTTATATTCCTAGAAAGGTGATGATCTTGCCACAGCCCCCAGGCTGGGAGACCGTGAGTGGTCGCCCCCAGCCTCTAAGAGAGGCATCTGTCGTACGTGTGACACGACGACAAGTCGCTCCCAACGCAGGCCCTTGGGAAAAGAACCAAGGGTCTTTCCACATAGTCAGGGTGCGCAGACACCGCCGTGTGACCCTGATTAAGCAGAGCTGGTTCCCCCCGGGGAGAACCCCTTGGCTCTGAGCCACCACTGCAACGGTCTCATGTACAGCCAGCCGCAGGGAATCACATTGGATGCAGCTGCTACAGTCTCTTGAAACTGCCTGACAGTGAGTGACTGGCCTAGCTTGGCCTGTTTGACGGCTAAAGGGTTGAAGCTACCCGAGCGGGAGACAAACGGGCCCGCATCGTGGTCGAGTCCCATATCACGCCCAGGAAAGTGGTCCTTTGCAGCAGAGACAATACACTTTTCCTTGCGTTGAGTCTCAATCCCAGACGGTTGATGTGAGTGAGAACAACATCACGATGTTGAACCGCTAGCTGATCCGACGGAGCTAAAATCAACCAGTTGTCGAATGTTGTATAAAATGCGGATGACCTGGAGATGCAATGGCGCCAGGGCTGCCTCCACGCATTTCGTAAACGGACGGGGAGAGAGAGCTAGGCCAAACAAATGAACCTGATGCTGGTAAGCTTCGTCCCCGAAAGCGAACCTCAGGAACTTCCTGTGTTGTGGAAGGATGGACACATGGAAGTAAGAGTCCTTCAGATCTATTGTGATAAACCAGTCCTCGGGCCTGATCTGTGACACGATCTGTTTGAGCGGCAGCATCTTGAAGCTGATTGCGATTCAAAAGACGTAGATCAAGTATTGGACGCAACCCCCATCCTTCTTTGGAACGATGAAGTACCGGCCGTAATAGCCTGACTCCCTGCCGGGAGGCAGAGCTCATTCAATAGCCCCCCTCTGCAGCAGTCTGTACCTCTTACTCCATCTTCAGAGCCTGCTCTGGGTCTACCACTGAAGGCAGAACCCCTCTAAACCGAGGTGAGCGAGCCCAGAATTGAATGCCCTGTAATGGCCCACTGGCAGGGAAGCTCTGGTCTAGCAGCCCCGGACCCCTCCTCGGAGGAAGCGAGCGGCCCTCGGACCCACGCTCGCTGAGACCGGCCATGCCCCGAAGCGGTGGCGGGGACAGTAGCACCATATAATACGGTGAAGACCTGCCCGTCCCGGTGGGGATCACCCTCCGCACCCTAGCGACAATGGCTTCAGGGTCCTCTAGACGCAGCCTTCTTGGAGGCCGCGGCCGTCCTCGGACTAGCCCTGCCTCCAGAAGACCTCGCCTGAGAGCGCCGCGTCTGGCCCAATCTCCCCGACGAGGAGGAGCACGTGACCTCACACTGACTACGTCAATGGCGTCCCCGAAAGAGAGACGACGGGGCAAGCGTTGCGTCCAAGAGGAAGGACTTATCCTTCTCTCTCATATTAGATTGGCTCAACCAAGTGCCTCTCTGTAGCCACCAGGGCTCCGATAGAGCGGCCAACTGACTGTCTCTTTAGTGGCACGCAGAGCCGAATCTGCCGTCGGACGCAGTTCTCGAACCACGTCAGGATTTAACTCCTTTCCTTTGGCCACGTCCAAAAGCAGCTCCGCCTGTTACGCCTGTAGTAGCAACATAGTATGCAGGCAGGAACCTGCCGTCGAATAAGCTTTGCCCACCAGCGCCGAGGTAGTTCTCAAAGGCTTGGTGGGCAATGCCGGTGTCCTAAATGACGGTGCCGCAGGTGATAAATGGCTCGCCAGTATCCCCTCCGCGACAGGCATACTCACGTACATGAGCGAATGATGTACTCCATTGGTATCAGTATCCCTTTTTAAGTGTAGAGATATTAGTATTGGCCTTTATACCTAGCCCCAATTACATTTCATATTAACAAATCCAAAATCTGTTCCCAAAAAAATGTTCCCTCATTATTATTGGGAAACAAATGTCTACTTTACAATTGTATTGTAGTTTATTAGTTCTTAATTAACATCTCCATTATTTTACCCTTTAGTTTAACATGTTCTTTTCTGTTTTCAAACAGTTTTTTTATATTTTGAAAGAAGCGTGAATTGACAAGGCATGATGTCCTCTGCTCCTCCACTTTTTTCCTATTCAGCACACATCAAAGCACACTAAGGCGTAACTGCACGGAGAATAACACGTCTTTATTGATGAAAATCTCTTCTTCTTTCCGCCGCTCAGAGACATCAAGCTGTATTATTCACATAAATGCAGCAGTGAGCGCGCGTCCTTCTGTCCCAAAGGAGGACAAATGCTGCAGTTATCAAGGGAAATGGAGACAAGGGAGGGAATCTTGTCATCTCTCACTATGTCTCAGGCATAATTTTCTTATCTCCTTTCTTTGTAAGGGATTACTTTCTGCCATTTAATCACCACTCCACCATCCTGCTTGGAAGAAAGGAGGAGGATGAGAGGGGGAGGTGAGAGGGGAGATAAATCGATACAATCTTAGAAGGAGCCCGGATGGAGACCACTGACCTCTGGCCATGTCAAGTCCTTCCCATCGGATGCGTGCAACATTTCTAGCACAGTAGCCCTTTATTTCCTGTGTGTCAGTCTCGGACAGCGACTCATTGAAGTACTTTGTATGAAATGGTCAAATAGTTTCAGGCCAGAAAGTTTCATGTGCAGCTGCACTATATAAAAACAATTTATAAGTCTTATAGCATTACGTTATCTATTGATTTAGACAATCCATCAAAACTGGGAGAATAATATAACTATAAACATATTTATTAGTGCTGTGTGTGCAGAAAGAAAAGTCTCTGTGTCCTTATCTTTAGATTACGGTGGGGAGCCCATTGAGCATTCAGTGCAGCGCTCATTTCTTGATGCTGTCGTTGATTTTGCAGATTTGTCATTAAACTGGAGCGGAAGTTGTTCTGAGCATGATCTGAGCATCAGCACAGACGCGCAGTGGCGGTAACATACAGCTTCTTACTGAAGAAGGCTACAAAGATAGAAAGCAGGAGAAATCTACAAACAGAAGGAAGGAGTGAAGTGACTAAAACTACAAAGTGGGCAACTAACCGAGCCCCCCGCCTCCCAAAAGGCCTCGCAGAGTCAGTTTTAAATAATTGTTGGCAATTCTAATTTATTACAAATGTATTACAAAATCAACTAACATCCCTTATGAAATACTGTAATGTTTTGTCAAGCATGTGCTGTTTTTGTTCTTGGCTGGAACTTTCATCATTAACCAACCAGACATGCGCTCAGTTTCCGTAGACCAATCACGTCGGTGCTGTCAAACTTAAAAACGGTTCTTCTCCCTGCTGCTGTCAGTTGTCAGTTCAGCGTGCATCAGATGTGAGCCTCCTCGCCCCAGACACATCCAATCAGCAGCAATTACACGCTCATCATAGGAAGGCAGCAACTGTCTTCACCCCAACCACTAGTGTCTAAGGCACGTGCCTTATCCAATCGCATCCAAGCTCCAAAGAACAATGTTTATGGATGTTTAATAAATTATTGTCAAATTCAAAGAAGGCTTTCCTGATAGAACTTTTATATTAATAGACAATTTAGTGATGCTAATTTAGTGAGCCACATAAAAGTACCCTTAATATTTCTGAACTTACAGTAGTGCTTTGTAGCAATGTCTCTGTGTAACGTCATTGTCTAGAAATAGTATTCTTTATACGGCTTGCCCGAAGTTCAATAAACACAGATAATAGAGTATATTGAAATATTTCAGGATCTGGATAGACACACAGAAACCCCCCCGCCCTCCCATCCCCTTGCCCCCCCCATCCCCTTGCCCCCCCCATCCCCTTGCCCCCCCCATCCCCTTGCCCTGATCCCCACACACATATGAAAACAGCAAACAAACAGCAAGTCTTCCAGCTATGTGGGGAAGAATGGCTTGGTGTTTCTACAATGTTGTTTTGTATCTTTTACTTAAGTAACTGTGACTGTAATAGACATGGAGTAGAGAAGGTGTGCCAGGAACACTTTGGATAAAAGCGTCAGCTAAGTGACATAGTAATGCAAAAGATGTTAAGTCAATGAACTGGGGAGGAAAACCCTGCGAAAATAAAACCCTGCGGAGATGTGTGAGCGTGGCTCAGGGGGCCACCGTCCAGCAGATACACCTAGCCATACTTATACTTAATCATATTACACCGCAGTTTGTTGAAATTATTCATAGACTGGAATCCGGGCTCTTAACTGTCCACAATTCATGCTGAGATACATCTTGAGAATGTACTTTGAATTACCATACATATGAAAACAACTTTCTGTTGATAATTTATTCCCCAGACAAACTTGGGAAAATATGTTATGAATACTATCATGTAGAAAATGAGATGCTAATGTGACGTGATTTGTAGCCGAGGGGCAGAGTCTAACTTTGGTTAGAGAAGTTGCCCGAAAAAAAAAGTAAAACGCTTTCTGATGCAATCGAAACACCCCATCAGTCAGTACAGCCTTGTTGAGCAGCCCTGTGTATTTTCCGTGAGGCTATTCTGCAGCCGCCTCTCAAATATTTACACTCTTTTTGGTGGATTTATGCCTCCTGACATCCAAAGCAAATCAGGGGAAAGTAAGGTGCAGATTTCGGTGATGTTAGGAATCCATCTTGCCTTCCTGTGCATTAGATTCTCTCTCTGCGTGGCTGTTAGATCCTCAAAACAAGGATTCCTCTCTCTCTCTCACACTGAGCACTAAAGAAAGTCTATGTTGCTGACCCTATCTACTTACATGCTGGCATTCATAGACTGTGAAGGAATAGAGCTGCCAGTGTGCCAGAACTGTACTAAACACACAACTACACACAGCTGATTTTTGTCACCTGGGTCTTCGTATAAGGCAACGACAATTAATGAGGCGGCCCTTTCTATCGAGGGTGGTAAACTCTCCATATTATCATTTATGAGGAGTTGGGCAGCAGAATGGGGACTCGCAGGGACCACCTGTGGCCTCTGCAGAGCAGAAGAAGCGTATCTTTCTTCTGTATTTATCCAAGGAGGCGGCCAAGGACACCGGCTACATTTCTGAAAAATACCCTGCTCCATAATTCATGTAGCTCCACACACTCATACCTGGAAAATGTAGTGCAGCCATCGGACGTCTAGCAAGCAGCCCATCAAGCAAATGGAAAGACTATGTATCCACCAAAGACTTCAATGACAGAGAAAAAACTAGGACATAAGTGAGTAAGCATAAACGAATAGGATCATTGGATTATAAGACAAAAAATGTAAAACGTAAAAATGACTGTTTTGATTAACATTGGGTGTATCATGGTTTTCCCACAAAACAATTGCTACGTTTCTAATCACAATGTGCTGCCCGGACATTTTCTTCCTTTCCTTTTCAAATAAATCTGTATTTGATCTTCCAATCTGTCACTTGTAGTGTTGTGCAGGAAAGACTAAAGATCACAGATAAGATGGGAGTGTGAATATTATTGTACTCAGGGCACTTCAAAAATAGCAGTCACATTTCCTAGTCAACATTTCCCAGTCAACATTTCCCAGCTCATTCTGGGGGATCCTGAAGCGTTCCTTGAACCAATCAAGTACGAACGCTGGTCGGGGCGTGATTGTTTCCAAACTTATACGTTTCTGACCGTCCACACGGTCCGTCTTGGAGTGTGTTTCTAGTTTTTAGTGCGCAAAATCTATGATCTGTTATTTCTATCTATGTTATTTCCTGTGGATATGGATTTTTTTTTTTAAAGATCATATGCATGTAACTGGCGGATAATTCTCTCTTCTCGTGTACTTGTTTGCTTCAGCTGGATAGCCATTTGCAGCCATATCTCTTGTAGGTGCCTCTTGTACTGATTCAACGTGCGGAATTCATCAACCTTACCCTGGTTGATGAATTACCCTGGCATCATAACATTTTATATGCCAATCCGTTTCAGTAAACATCCCAGGATGATTCAATGCTAAAAAGGGTATTACACATGCATTATTGCTTTGCAATTAAATATTTAACATTTTTTTAAACAGTTTAACATAATAAGGACATCTTATTCAACAATTTAGTATATCAATGAATATATATATTAAAAACCATATTCAGAATATGATAACTACCATAGCTATAATAAATATCAAATATAAATATCATATAATAATTATATAAAAATATGAATTTATTTATATGAAAAATGTGCCTGTTTTCATCCACGTCCTGGATGTGTGTCCTCACCGCAGTCCTGTGTGCGTTGCAGCTGGGTAGCGATGTTCATTTTAACATGACAACGTCATATAATATACGCTGTTAGCTAGCTAGCTAGCTAAACCTCCCGGTGTAACATCTCTACAGATCACGCCGATCCGTTGTCTGATTGTGAGGTCCGGCTGTTTTACCTCTAGTTTCTCTGGCAAAGTTCTTCTGCCAAACGACTTTTTGAGGAGACGATGTACTGAGTTCGGGTCTGGTCTTGTTGGAGGGATATTGTTCGCCATTGTCGTGTTGCTAAATGGGCGCGTCGCGAGACTCACTGTGACGAGAGCTCAGCGTAGGGTGGCGAAGCGTTGGCGGCACATTTCATTGTATTTTAGCGCGCTGAAATTATAATGTCACTCATTATTTTTATCTGCTGCTTAGACCTCTGGGAGGCCTGAGCTAAAACAGCTAAGACAGACGTGCAGGTAAAACATACACTCTGCGCAGATATCTTACTTTACAAATATAACTGGGTATATAATCCATGTTTCAAAAACACAAATACACAGATACGTTTGTGTTCTTCATCTGTAGTACATGGGGTATGTGTGCAACTGTATGAGTGTGTGTGTGTGTGTGTGTGTGTGTGTGTGTGTGTGTGTGTGTGTGTGTGTGTGTGTGTGTGTGTGTGTGCGTGTGTTTCTGAGTGTTAAGGCTGATTTATGCTTCTGCATCGAATCGACGGCGTAGGGTACGCCGTAGGGTCTGCGTCGACGCGGACCCTACGGCGTAGCTCGACGTGCACCTCCAAGGAATTGTAACTACGCGTCGAGGCGACGCAGACCGCAAGGGCTGTGATTGGTCAGAGTATACATCGTTTCCAGAGTGTAGTTTTAAAGTTTATTTTCAACGATGGACCAAGTTAAGGAACGTTTGATCGAGGAAGTATGAAAGTACGACCATCTGTGTCGCACGCGCTCCTCAGCGCACTACAAAGACTGCCAACTGGCACACAACTCGCGGACAGAGATTGTTTGTTTTTCAACGTCGATTCGCTCCAGCTGCAACAACATTCTCTCTCTTTCGCTCGCTATTGTCAGAAATAAAAACGCGGAAAAGGTGCACGGAACCAAAACAAAGTAACAGAGAGATTCGCGAACCCCACAGCCCCCCCTTGCGTTCTGACGGTGAAATGCAACGCGACCCGACGCAGAAGCATAAACCGGCTCCTACGCCGTAGGTTTGACGCAGAAGTATACTGAGGGCTTTAGTCAGTACATTTGAAAGAGAAAAAGTGGGAGAATAAGTATAGCATCTGCGACAACATAATGACAAACTGCTCTGACTCTCCGACAGACATCAAAGTTTCTCTCCTCCTCATTGGCACTTTATCCTCCCTTTTTCTGCATGTCTCGTTTTAACCCCTCAGGGAGTAAAAAGAAGGCAGAGAATAAAGAGGAAGGAGGAGCAGAAAACAAGAAAACATTGAGAAGCCTCGTTCTTGAGTCAAGTTCTTGTCTCAAATTTGGAATTAACAAATTGGGTCAATTAATTCCCAGGTCCTTCAATGCTGATGCTTTGTGACGACCATTGGCCCGTGACAGCAGCGTACAAGGACCTTTAGCTTCAACTGTAACCTGCCTGCGTCATGATAAGACAATTTAAGTAGCTCACTCGGCCCATGTTGGGAGGAGTTTGTGGTGGATGGACGGGTCAAAGAAACACAAACTCTTCTTCTTTGTGTAACCAGAAGTCAACGTTGACCGATTGATGATGGGCAGTTAACTCACATAAAATACTCAACTCGTGTAGCCTAACTAAAATACATTTCAACATAAACCTCAATATTTTACTCAAATAACCAAATAACTTTGAATGAATCACTGCTACCACATAAAACTGATTTATGTTTTTAACTGGTAGAGGCTACTCAGGGCGGTCAAAAGGGATGTCAAGGGCTCCGTTCTACACTTAATACAATTAGTAATGTAAATTTAACTCCAGACCACAAGTTTAACGTTCCGGTATGTGTCTTCCTTGGATACTCATGCTCAATGACAGGCAGTCTTTGTTTGTCTCTTTACCCTTCGTTACCAGGAGCATTTCCTCATCCGTCCAAAGATGTGTGATTGTTTGGGGCAACCCGTCCTCTTGAAAAGGAAAACATAACCGCACAAATGTGGTTCCAAACTTTAGAGGGAAATCAAGTTAAACCAACAGCCTTCTCCATGAAAGGACTGGGGAAACATGTCCTGTGGGCCCTGGATTTCTCTTGCATGGATGTACTGTTTTTCACACAATGGAATTAGGTTATCATCTCAAGGAAACAACTTGGTCGATATAGTGACACGATTGTGAGGATCCTATACATCTTTATCCAGTATTGTATATGGTGTTCTGTGCTGCGCCGTATTTTCTCTCAAAAACAAAACATCTCCAAATCCTTTTTTCTCCTTGCACCTCCTTTTCTTCAGCCATGCTCATCTGCAGCCTCCAGAGATAGACCGAGAAGAGATGACTGTAGTCACCTCTTTAAAATCCCTTTGTTTTCAAAAACGAGTGATTTATCCAGCTTCCCACCCCCATACACACACACACACACACACACACACACACATATCTTAAACCCATGCCCACACACACACACACACACACACACACACACACACACACACACATATCTTAAACCCATGCCCACAGCCTATGGCTGGATTATGGCCTGTTTTTTACAGCAGGGCCCTCCATCAGCTGTTGTGGTTTGTTTGCTGTGGGTAAAATGTAAGACAATTCTTTTAACTCCGTGCCAGTGTCTGCATAATGTGGCCCAGGGTGCCCGTTTCAGGGTAGACGGGAGGGTGGGTGTGAGAAGACATACTGTAAACACACACTCCAGCAATCCAAGCTCCAAGGGATTCTGGATTCTAGAAGGATCACCGTGAAACACTCCAGACAGGTATAATCTAGAGGCACATGCAGACACTGGGGGGCAGTTAGGGGGCAATTTGGTAATTATTCTTCCTTTTTGGGGGGAGGAGGGGAGACAAATTGTCACCAATGTGCTAAAAGTAAGTCTACACAATTTCCCATTCTGTCCGCCTGAGAGTTGGTTGTTCTGCTTTACCTTGTTGGGCCTGTCTGTGTTTTTTCCCCTCTCCCTGTTTTGCAGCTGTTCAAGGTGGGATCGTTAGCAATCCCTGCCACCTTCTCCTAATCATGCTGATTGCCGCTGCTGTATTAAAACCCGGTCCGACCTCCAAGACATCGCCAGTGCGTCAGTATCTCTCGTGGTAATCTGTGTCCCGCCCGCTGTTCCTTGGAATTGTGTTTTTTTGCTTGCCTACTAGGTTTGCTGCTTTGACGTAACGCCCAGCCGTCTGTTTTTTGTCCTCAGCTCCCGTTTGCCTGCCTTGACCAGCTCACCACCCTGCTTCGCCGATCCCTCCAGTCTCCCCAGTCTCCAACCCTGATTTTTCGTCATTAACCCTTTTTGTTAAACAAACTATTGTTTTATAGTCTGCCCTGTGGATTCAGTTGTTTTGTGAAACCCTAACATACCTGCTGCGAAGGCAGCCTTGACTTTTCTATTCACCAGGGGAGGAAATCCTGATTGAGGAATATTTGAGCAGAAAAGATCCTCAAACAAAATAGACTAAACAAACCAAGAATTGGATGTTGTCACTTCGATAATAGCCTCTGGTTTTTCGGCTGCAGTTTGGCATTTCGCTGGCCCTTTTTATTTTTTCTGGAACCAGAAGTAAAACATTTTCTCGGTGCAATTATTTGAAGCCACCGATCAAGACATTATCTTTTAGATCATCTGGTCTCTTCTGTTCCATAAGCATCTAATCTATTGAATCTGATAGTCTTGCTGCTGTCTACTGATACATCAGGACCGCAGAGAGCCTCTACTTCTTTCGCCGCAAACTAAAGACACACCTATTCAGACTGTACCTTGACTAAACACTAACAAATTGCAGCACTTAAATTGTATTGGCTCTTAAATTGTACTTATAATGGCTCTTATAACAAGTGGTAAATCTGCTTTTTGGGTGAACGTACTTTGTTTCTTGTTCTTTGAGTTTGGATCCCTATGGTTGAAATGCACTTATTGTAGGTCGCTTTGGATAAAAGTGTCAGCTAAATGACATGTAATGTAATATAATGATACAGGTAAGTTGCTGCTGCTCAGGGTGGATGTCCATCACTTACAAATCTTCCTGTGAAGTGCTAAAGACCAAAGACTTTATCATCACATATCCTTTACTTATAATAAACAATTGTTACACTACAAACTTGTGTTTTCAATGCTTAAAGTGCATTTCATTCTGGAAGACTATCTTTACACTCCTCCTCTACATTCTCTCTCCCTCTCTTCGTAATTCTATCAGCTCATTTTGGGTGTTCACTTTTAACTAACCACATACTTAAATGTATTGTATTTATGATTGTGTAAACATTATTGGTACATTTTAATGAAGTATCAATGATTAAATGGAGGTAATAACTCTCAGAAAAGAAAGTACACTTCTTCTCATAGACTTCTACAATATAAGAATGCATGTCCTCATTGACAAAACTGTGCAGTGTGGCACTTGTAGTGCGTGATGACACAGGAATTTCGAAGAACATGCTGATTGAGTCATTAACCATAACTGCACTTGTTTGGATACGTACTTTTTTTAGTGTAAAGAGAGAAAGGGGGAAAAAAATCAGACCTGACCTCCAGGCGTTTCTTGTGTGAGTGTAACTAATCTCCCATAATACAAATCCAACCCTTTCTGAAACACAAAATATCCTCAACAAAGGCTTTTACTCTTTTTCGGCTCTCTGGGTTTAATTATAGTGTCTACATAGTACTGGAAGAAAAAAAAAAATTCCATGAGGAGAAAAGATAATTAATGTGTTAAGAAATTAGTATCCTTCCCCACTTATAGATTGTATCCAGCCATGTGTGTGGCCACATCAAATCATTCCTTCTGGAGGTTTTATTGCATTTGACAAAACACAGGACACCTTCATTTAAATTCTGATTATGGAAACTAGTGGTGGCCCAGAGGAAGCAGATTCAGTCTGTTGACCAACGGCAATACAAATTGATATTGAAGAAATATGCTGTGGCTAAAATAGTGAGAAAAGGTCCCCACTGAGATAGTCTGCAATTTAAATTGCTTCTATAAAAGGCAGAAAAAACACTCATTCTCTTGTTCTTTCTCTCACACATACAAAAACACACAGACATGCACACACACAGCTTTTTTGACCTCAAAAACCCTGCTAAAGTTTGCTCTAGTTGGAGTAACAAGCCACTGTGCACACAGAAATATGTCAATGGGACCTTCACATGGGTGAGAAGGTGTGGAAAAAGGCTCCACGGAAATAGGACCTCTGGCCAGTCCACCATCACAGGGTCTAATCCTCACTCTCCGGGAAAACACTTCAGCATTTTTACTTCAGCCGTATACCTGTGTAAAGTGCAAGCCATGGTGATGAATGGCAAATAGAAGAAAAAACAGAAATGGAGCGGACGCGAAAAAAAGGAAAAGAACAGTGAGCTGGAGACACAAGACAGAGGAGACGGAGCTCAGGGGGGTCGGAGGTGTGAGGCATGAGGCACACCAGGGTTAGTTGCAGACCAAAGAGGCGGGCGGGAGGTAAGTGATAGATAGCGAGGAGGATAGTGATGAAAGTACAGAAGAGGAGTTGAAGCTATCCAATCCATCAGTGTGATAGGATCACCTCCAGCAACGTCCTCATGGCTCCCTCTTCTATTCAGCTGCGGCACTACTACTGAAGAAAGTGTTCCTCTGGATATCATTTTTTATGAAAACGTTTGCTATGAAGCAAGGCTAAATTATAAAGGTAGCTAGCTAACAAGCCAGCCTGTAAACTCATAAAACATAACAACCTAATATTTCACTCATGTCACAGCTTAAAAAGCATGTCGCTAAGGACACATATACGTGACTACTTTGTTCGGATCATTTTCTAAAAAAAGGAAAGCAAGCATCTCGCGAGCCGTCAGCCTATTAGATTGCTAAATTGACCACGCTTGATATAAACTAAAGCTTTAAAGTTTGAGCTTTTGTAGCTCTTTTGGTTGTAATGGGATTGTACACAGCAAAGTAAATTGGAACTATCACAACCAAGTTGTCCATTGGAAACAGAACAGAACGGAACAGGATTTTATTTATCTGTCATGTTGCACCCCAACCCTGCAATCTCTTTCTTCAAATGGTGTTGGTTAAAGTTATAATTGTATTGTTTAATCAACATTATGTCATTAAGTATTACAACCAGTGTGAGTTTAAAATATGATTTGGGTTAACACATTACCATTGTTGAGTGTTCAACAAAAATGAAAAAAAATCATTTTTTTTGTCATATAGCTTATGAATGCAGGACTCTTTTGGCAGCCATTGGTCAATAGAGTTGGCATAGAGCAAAGCCTTTTTTACCCTCAAACCATGGCTGCCTGGAAGGTAGGAAATTATCCTAAAAGAAATCAGTAGCTTCTGCAACCTTCAGCAGTAATTCATTTAAAAGACATACGTTTTATAGGTAATTAAATGAAGCGTTAAAAAAACGTTTTAAAGTGGGTATATTTTTACTCCAATTTTGGCTTGTTCAGCTTTAATAGCAACCTTTAACAGAAGGTTTTCTTGCTAGACCTTTGTCCCTGTCTCTCTCTCTTCTCACAGCAAACTGCCAAATAAAGCAGATAAGTTACTAAAACTGCAACTAATTAATTTCCTGCCCGCAATCATGTAGCAGGTGTATTGCTCTCAGATGGATTTGTGAAATGTTGGTCCTGTCTACTTTGGTTGGTCCCTGACTACCGGACCAAAGATGGACAGCCACTATCAGGTTGACATTCAGGTATGACAAACACGTTTCTATAAAAAACTAGGAAGGCGGTGGCTCGCACACAGATAGGCATTCATAAAAAATGCTAAACAGCAGTCAGCTGAAGTCAGCGCCACAGATGGCCTTATTGGGTCAGGCCTTTGAAGGCTGGAGGCCTGTGCAAATATTAAGGGATGGGGGTAAAAAGAGGTACATAGAGATACACACAGAGAGAGCAGTTGTGGGACCGTGACAGCCTCCTACCTGTGTTGGGTTGTAGAGCTCCTGCAGGGCGTTGCGGGACCCTTTCCTACAGCAGCCGTCCACCACAAAGGGGTTCCTCCGCATGACTGCAGAAGAGAGAGGAAACATGACTAACTCGACAAAGTTGTTGAAAGGAATCAGTTGAGAACGTTGTTGCTCACAAACATTGACTAGATTGTCAAGAATGCTGACTGTAAATAAGTAGCCTTCTTACAGCCTTGTTACCGCATTGGGGAAACACCTCTTAGAGAAGAACCAAGATCTTACAATGTTAATGAAAGGGAAAATAGTTTGTGTATCTGCCACATGATTGGGATCCTTCCGAACTACACCCTTCCACCAACTTTCTTTTGCCCCCAGGGTTCGTTGCCAGAGTGAAACCTAACTACTCTTTGTTTTGGCCGTGGACCTCCTGGATCCTTCTCGAAGGACAGCGCTTTTGAAACTATCACTTTAAACGACACACTGCAGCAAGGTGGTGGCACAAAGCTACAAGGATAAATAAGGACAGCAGTAACTTGTGCCGAGGACGACGCTGCAGTCCAGCGTTTGCTTGGCTGGATTTCAGCTCCTTACACAACTCAATACAGAGTGGTTAGCTGCCGGCAGCAGCTCACTGGAAGCAGCCAGCAAGGCACTGCGCTCCGCCCCCGCCAACACATTGTCTCCAATTACTAGGGATGGAAAAAGCTGTGAAGGGCGGCACAGGATCGACAAGAGAAGAAACTGCACCGCTAACGAGAAAGCCAGGGACGGCAGTTTATTCCACACGTCATCTGCCTCGTGTTAATGGATGAACATGTGTTACTGCCATCAGGAGAGCTGCTGATGAGGACAAAGCACGTTCACATTGGGTACATTTCTGTGTACAGCATCGTCTTCATCAGCGGACCTCGACATTTAGCTTCATATGACGATGTCCAGAATAAGTTATGCTTTGTTTATCTGCGTAAATATGTTTTTTACTGCACGTCTGTTCCCGTCCTACACACGTCCTGTCACGTTTTAGCTGTGCTAGGGGAAATCTCAAGATTGCCCACGAAAGGCTTGTATAAGAAACACTTTCCAATTGCTGATTAAATAGATAAATGTGTGGCATTGGCTTTGCCCCAAGATTCTGCGTTCTCGTCAAATATACAAAACTCACAACCAATGATCAAATTGCATGTTTTTCAAAACTACTTTACTACTACTTTTTTTCATTTGCTTAGAAACAATACAAAAAAAACAAAGATGATCATTTGTTCATTGAACTAAAAAGTAAAAAAAAACTAAAAGCACCCGTTCAATATGACTCAATGTAACATCAAAGCACTACGATTCCTAAGTTACGGTTGAAATGATTGTCCATTCATTTCATTACAATGATCTAACTATCAATTAATACAACATCTCCAAATGATATGTATTTGCTGCATAACCCTTACTGCATAGTTTTAAGGATACTGACAAACAACATTGTTTAGATCATGAGGTTTCAAAATAACAAGATCCATCACCAATTAGCACGGAGCATAAACTAATTGGACTATAACCCTTCTATCAGACACTGTTTCTGCGGTCACATGTACCTCTTTTTCAGACCATGCTGCAGGCCCTTGTAATTCACTTCTCTATACACAATATACCGCCCTGTATTTGCCCCTGTACTCTCCTTTCCTTAACCCATTTGAGGAATTCTTCTGCTCATGGAGGTGAACGGCATCACGGCAGACCAGTGGCAGGCCTGGATTCACCATGATGTTTGGCTGATAAACATCCATTGTGATGTGGATGAAGACCGGGTTGATGGTAATGTACATGTTTGGTAATCAAACCTTTTTTTCCCTCCCAGGTTTGGAACAGCAGAGTTTTTTTCATGTTTTTCGGCTAATTGCTTTAATTCAAATAAACCTATGTTGTGATTTTATTGTATTTCATAAAAGTCTAATTCTGTTCAATGATTCCACTGTGTCTTTAATATTCTTACTACTACAGTAGTACTTTTACAGGGATGTAGTTACATTTACTTCTGAATAAAAATGAAGTCATAATAATGAAACCTGTATTATCTATTTTGTACAGCAATATTGAATGAAGCAAATAGTGGAACTATCGGTATCTTGTGTGACTGTGATCTAAATAAATGTCCCGTCGGTATTCCATGATAAATTCGTTGTTTGTAACAATGATCCCGCAAGTGAAAGGTTTCTTTAAAGATATGATTGTGTAATGCAATGTTTTGAACATTGGAAAGCCTGTGTTACAGTTGATGACTGCTGAGTTTTGAAAAATGACAGCAAGGTTTTGAAAATATTATCAAATTGATTGTAATTGTGGTAATTGTTTTGCAAAAACTAGTACATTTCCACCAGCCGCCGCTGCCGTAATTCCAGTATCAGTATTTAGTCATTTTTCCCTGAATAGAATCTTACTACTTGCTAGAACTATGTGACAATGCATCCCTGGCATCGGTTAGATTTAAGCCCTTCAGTAAAACAGTAATGGACTTTTCTACGGTCCTTTATTTTGTAATATTTTGACAGGCTAATGTTGTTATGGACTTTTAAGAGCCGAAGTATGTCGTACATTAGCTTATGCAACTCAATGCAATCTCTTTTTGAGGCTAAAATGAAAATACAGACAAAAGCCCTGGCGATTACTTAAGGTGTCTTCCTCTGGGGTTCTGGACCACTGTTGGACAAAGTTATCTACATGTTTCCCCCTTTTTACTGTGTGAAGTGGAAGCAGTACAGCATTGAAGTTTGCATATCCGCTGCGAAAATATCAGAGCCTACTTTGCCCATCTGCACACCTGCTCATGGACAGACTGTATATTTACAAATCTTACACACTCAATGTCCACATAATGAGGTAATGACGCTATTTGTGACCGTATTCTCCTCCTCTATATCACCATTTTTTTTTTTTTGCTGCAGCAGTGGCAAAAATTCTTTTCAAAAATGAAAAGAAGTTTGTCTGCTCTACTCACGTTCGGCGGAATATTAAAGCAAGCAGGGCGCTGCACATTCCTCAGAAGGCTTTTGGTTTAGAAATTGAAGGATGGAGTGTTCTGACGCTTGCCCTGACCACAGATATACCCAGTGTGTGACCTGTAATCCCTCTATTGGCCCTAACCACGTCCCCCGACAGAGCCCTGGGGAGTGAGCTGAGCGCTTGTTAGTGTAACAAGCCCCAACAGACAGCCATGACCTTCAGACACCGAGGGGAGTATAGAGAGAGGCGAGGGATGCCTTTACACACACACACACATGCACACACACGCATACACGTAGTGCATGATTGATAACTTGTGCCAAAGCTAGTATTTATTGATGGGCTTCACCACTGCGTCCTACTGTGGATGATAAAAACAGGTTTTTATCAACTATTCGCTTTTTAAGTGGATCACACTGTAAAGCACCAACATTTTGCACATGTCTACTCCCTTTGAGCTGATTCAGCAGAACAACAGTGATTGCTGATAGCTGTGGACAAGGTAATGCGGGTTCAGTCCTGTGTGTGTGCCGTCTGGCACTGACGGGTCGCACAGCTGTATATTTGTCTGCTGGCAACATTGGGCATGTTGCTAATGACGTCGGGGGCCAAAATAAGTCAGGTTTATGGGCATATATTGTGGCATATTTATGCCATTACTTGACATTTTGACAAGAAACGAGGGGACAGAGAGAGACGGGGAGACGGGGAGAGAAGTTATGGCTAAAGTCTATGAGCACACTTTTAACTTTTAATAAAGCTATTAGTCCCTATCAACTGTTTTGAAAAAGTGACATTGATCAACACTATAACAATGATAAATTCCCTCATATTTCCAGGGGTAAAGTTTACAATTGATCCGCATATGGAACTTACAATGAAAATACAAACACGCTAGCCGACCCTGATTTACATGTTCACTGAGCACGTGTTTGTGAGCATCACACAGCTGTGTGCGCTTCACAGCAAATGCCCCAAAGCAGCTCCTGCTTGCTTTGTACCCCCAGTTTCCAAGGGACCGAAAGACTTCTATTCATTCTAGATCACTGCTCATAAAGGACCTCCTCATTAAGAGGATTGGTTTGAATCATTGAACTTTACATATTATGTTATATTGATGTATGTAAGCACTATAATTGTATTGTTTTCCTTGGGGTTACTGGGGTGGCTTATTAAAACTAATAAACGCATGCTATGGTATCATTATCATCCTTCTCTATGCTGGGTCGAACAGATGAGCTACTCCCTCCTCTAAACCCTTGGCTGCCAATCCTCGTCCTTCTGCGGGTTTTTTCCAAACAATTTCTAAGTAGAACAAATTTTCTGTGTCGGTTTATGCTTATGTGACCACCCTTGGTGAAAACAGAAAAGCTCATCTTTCTTAACCCATTTGGCCTCACACAACCCCCCCTTTGTCCCTGTGGCCCGGTCTGCTACGCGTCCAGGTATGGACACAAGCACACACATCATCCAGCACAGACAGCAAGCAGAGACGTGGTCAACTGTTTAATCTGTGAGTAATCCTGTCTGCGGCCTGTTGACTAACTCTTCATCAGACACTCACACAGACGCACACACACACACACACACACACACACACACACACACACACACACACGCTGAAGCCACTGGGACCTGGATGAGGAAAAAGAAAACCAACTAACAGAGGTTGCTGTGTGACCAATGTACGCCCCCGTCAACAAGGACATAAAGTTTCCCATAGTCCTACACCAACGCCTGGCTTATTGGTTAGTGGGAACTCAGTCGTAACCATGGAAACTATTAGCTCCACACAATCGTCCCACCTGCGCTGGCTGGGTGTGCAATGACTTACGGTCATGGGAAAGCAGAGCCTTTTCATTTCCTGGGTGCTGACAGGTATTGACCGTGGGCTACCGTGGCACACAAACACACTGGTGATGATGTGCTAATGGGCTGAAGTATTGGACACGGGGACTCACAGCTACCTTCATACTCATTCTTGCGAAAGTGCACACTATTGATGCCACAGCCGACAGAGCACATTCAATAATGCAAGACCGTGTTCCTTTGGAAGAGAAAATGTCACTTAACAGTGATTCCCTTTTACTTCCAGAGAACGATACTGGAGCCACAAAGTGCATTCAATACATATTTATTCATTAATTAAGTGCTGTATCATGCAAAATCTTGTGCAAACAAAGTAGCCATTAAAAGAACTGTACTTTAGAGACTGGCTTTAATATGTGACTAATTTGTTTGACCTGTGTTTTTTTGGCAACTCAATTTGAGTAATTTAACTATATTATAACAATTATACAAAAAACTGTACAAAAGGATTTGATGCCTTACTTAGCTGACATTTGAACTGTTATGTCTCATTCTCAGAGGAGCGCCCAAATCATCCACCAATCACGCGTTTTTGTTTCAGCCCATCCTCTTCCATCTAAAAAACATTCTCAGTGCTATTTGAACAATTCTCAAATGTAGGTGTTTTATTGCCTTTTTCACTTCTCTCGTAAACAGAGCATTAGTCTTCAATCAACAGTCCAACGCCTCTCTCTTTCTAAAGCTTCCAGCTTCGGTCTGTGATTACACTCAACACTTCAACTGTTGCGTCACTTTCACCTCAACAGAATCCTTCAGCTTATTGCAGCAATTCATCTTCATCTGACAAACCAACCGCTTCCAGTTAAACTGCCACTTCCAAAGTGACATCTAAACTCCTAAAGCGCTTCAGCTTCAACTTGAACTCTCAATCCACAACTGACCAGCAAAGGATGGTTTACAGACTTTTGTAAACCTTTAGACTTTTTTAGAAACTTGTTTAAAAAGCTCTAAAGAATCAACATTTCACAACACGGGGAGTTTCAATAGTTTCCAGTGCAGATGTTCACATAAACGGTTTTCAGAAATTGTTTTCAGATTTTCAAAATGTCAAGATAATTGCTGAAAGCTTTGACATCTAGCAATAATTGAGTAATTGAGACATTTGGAGAGCCTCCCCCGCCTCCTCTTCCTCCCCATCCTCCCCCTTTTCATTCTACCCTCACCCAGTCAGTTTCTGGAGAAAATGCTCTGTATTCTGCTCAAACATCCACAAACACTTTGCAGCTTTCATGCTCCTTGGCTTGGTGGCTGTAGTGTGGCATTCACAGCGCTTTATCTCCTCCTACTCCTCCCTGTCACCACCATGACGCTGCAGAGAATGCTCCACAATGCTTCCATCTTGTTGTATTAGTCCAATTAAAAGCAGGTGTACACATATCATATTTTTGTATTCCATTATTTTTTATGTTTTTTTTTTTAGGGCAAAATATGTCCAAGATGTAATCTAATAGGGCAAAAAAGGGCATTATAAAAGGGCATTTCTCTATTCATCTCAACCAACATGTCCCTTTGATAAGCACAAGCTCTAACCTAATTTGACACATATTATACAAAGTGAGTTAAAGTTAAATAGAGGTAAATAGCAATGTCTGTTTTCAGTGAGCTGTTGATTTGGCTCAGTGGTCAAGCCTTCACCTAATGCATCTCCAGCACTGCACTCAGTAAATGAGGCGCCGCATTATGGCGTCCTGACGCTTGACTACACACGAGGCGCCCAATAAACAGCGGGGCCCGCTGCTGCACATGCTCAGTGCGGATTCACAATCACACACAACATCTGCCGCCGTCTCGCAGCAAGAGATTACGGACGGCCGCTGGTTGGGGATTAAATTGTTGCTAATCCTACCTTCGCAGTGGGAGAGGACGTGGAACTGCTTTACACTGAGGCCGCCAGGCTCACACGCGGTTCATTGGGTCTCTACAATGACGCTAACCAGTTTTTTATGGCAGCATGTGTGTGTGGTTGTTACCGCCCGACAAAACTGAAGTGCTGTGGCCTAATTGGGATTTCAATGCAAGCGGTGCAGAGAAGTGGAGATACAGGTGATTAGCGATGTTGGCACCACTTGATTTAACAAAGCGCGTGTGTGTGTGTGTGTGTGTGTTTTAAACCAATCAAGTCTCCTGTGGCGCTCTTCCTGGTTAGAAGCGCTCTTTCTAATCCCCTTAACGATGATTACCGACATGGCGATTATACACAAGCAATTACGGCGTCCATAGTCTTAGCCTCTACCTTGGCCGCAGATTATAAAATCCTACTCTGTCTCCTCTCCGCTCATCCGTCTGTGTCTTACAGACACACAGACACACAGCTGCACACAGCTGACAGCTGTGTGCAGCGGGGGGCTAAAAGTGTTCAACAAGTAAGATCAAAATCAAAATGATGAAACCCTGGATGTGTTGCAATTAGCAAAAATAACTAATCTGTTGCAAAATATTGCATTAACAATAAAAATAATTGAATATCTTACCTAAATGCACACAGTAGCAGCATGCTTCTGGATCTGCATAGCGCATGCTCGGGTGAGGACCGTGCTTAGCCGCATGTCTCCACACTGCCTTCACAGAAACTCCCCCCACATCCCATGTAGCCAGCATAAAGGGATTCCAACTGACGGAGCGTGTGATAATAGAAGATGAGGAGGATGAGGAAGAGGAACCACAGGCATACTTCTAAAACAAAAGATAACGCTTTACAGCTCCTGAAATGTCTACATTTTAATACGGTGATTGGAGAACCCGTCCTTCGACACATCGGGGCTACGGTGAGCACGCCGGGCCATAGTGGGACATTCACAGTGGGTCCAGGGGGGGGGGGGGGGGGGGGGTGTACCATGGGGGATCTTGTGCAGACACACCACGTGAAATACACACTGAAGCACCACCGATGTTCTAAAAAGAGGAGAATGCACTGCGCCCACTGGGGGGCTGGCTTGGTTTGCACAGGCGATGAGATACAAAATGGATCGTAGAAAAGGTTTAAAAAATATAATCAGTATCATGTGAGAATCTTCAAGATAAATGTTGTTTTTTAAATGAATTTTAAATAACAGCTTCAAGGCGTTTTCCACTAATTAGCTCAATAATTAATGCCTGTCGAGAATAATAGTCAATATTATAAACAATATTATTTTGCTACAAGATTATGGATAGGAAAAAAGTGCAATAAAGTTGCACCTTATTAAGAGTCTGTGCTCTAGAGGCACTTGGTGATCTGGGTCATCTGATAATCAAGATGTTTGTCCATCTTTATAATCTTGTGGTGCATCCGAGGTCGATTAGCAGCACCTTCTTTTAGGATGTTTATCTTCCAACTATGTATTCCTGCTCCGAGAATGAAGACCTTTGAGTAGCTTTAGCTATGACTTGTATGTGTGTCAACTCTGTCTCCTGTTTGCAAACATTAAATATGTTTTGATGACTTTATACCGGGGGGGATTTTTCTAACACGGGGGCTCGTATTGTGAGGGATGGAGAGGGACCACAATGAAGTCCTCTCTTTATGTCAGTGTCCCCGTGTGATGTGATGATACGGAAAAAACATACGTAGGAAATGTCTCGGAATGGCCAATATAGAATGTTGTGTTCTATGAAAACAGCATCCAGGGGTTTAAACAAAACCCCAAAGCCCTGTAAAACATGTTCTGCCTCTGTCGCTTATATTACCAATTATTATGCCAAATAATTTATTCATGCATGGTGTTTCTGACGGATGATGAAGTTGGCATTTTTTGTGAAGAACAATTCTTTATACTGTAGGGGTGCTGAACGCCACGGCAGTGCTGGAAAAAACATCCTGTTGGAACACCACACGTTTCCCAGGTTGACCAGTTGGTTGTTAAGTTTGCTTATCAACCAACACACATTGAATTGAAAAGCAACCCTGGCTGACTCCAATCAGAGTAAGATAATGAACAACAATGTACGCAATGGTTGTGGCGGTTCCCTATCTTCTAATAGACGAGAGGCTTGTTGCTTTTCTATATGTATTTATTTGCCCTCACGCTATGTAGTGTTGTACCTCCGTTTGCTGGGGGGGCGTAGATGGTAAGGGGGCGGAGACAAAGATATTCATTTCAGAAACTGAGAAAAGAAAGAAAACCTCTGTGCGTGGCTAGACACCAGGAGATACATGACCTCACATGTATGAGCACTGCATGCTTCTGCATGATGTGATGACATCACCTCTCAGCTTCTACCTCTGTTTATTACCAGTGTCGCAGGATCTCTGAGTCATAGCTGCCCTCCAATCGCCTGACTCAACATTCCCGTTAACTAAAAAGGAAAGGAATTTGTAGCTGGGATGGGAACCATTACCACAGACGCTCACTTGACTCTCCGGCTCAATCGGGGCACCATAAACACATGTGGTGGGTTGCCAAGCATGCGTGTCTGCCAGGAAACTCTTAGACAAAACATGACTTAGACTGATAGAGGAAACATAATACAATGGAAGATTTTCACGCCACTCCTAAATTGTTGATGTTAGTTTATTAAGATTACAGATCTATAATTGGCAGATACATCATTCAAAATCTATTAAATGAAATAAGCAAGTGATATATTTCTAGGAATTATTCGAAGCTTGCAATGCAATAATGATTTCTGTTGATGGAGAGAGACACAACCTACGAGGACAGACAGAAGTCCCCTTGACAGAGTTCAATGTAGAGATTTGGATGTATGGCAAGTCATGATTGTTTATAGCCTACCCCTCCCCTAGTGGGCACACACACACACACACACACACACACACACACACACACACACACACACACACACACACACACACACACACACACACACACACACACACACACACACACACACACACACACACACACACACACACACACACACACACGTGTATATAAAATGTGACCAGCGGTAAAATGCGGTCGACCGAGGGCAAAATCAGTCTGAAGGTGGCCAAGCGTGGAAGTGACCCAAGTCACATGAGAGAAGCTGGGTCAACGAACAGAACCACGGGAAGCGTTCGCAGCGGAGGTCGGGGGAGGGTCAGTCATGAGAATGGGGAAAGAAGTCTGCCTGATACCCGGCAAGAGCCATGGCCAGAGCGGAGAGATCAGGCTGAACTCAGTGAACCTCTCCTCTGTCACACACACACACACACACACACACACACACACACACACACACACACACACACACACACACACACACACACACACACACACACACACACACACACACACACACACACACACACACACACACACACATTTCACATTTCACCCTGCAGTTAAAGTGTGAATAAAAGCCAAGTTGAGTGGAGAGAATATAAGACGAGGTATTTGAACCCCTGCGGCTTGACGGCAAGCTGTTATCCGAGGGCCTGTCCCAGGCCGGCTGGAGGACGGAGTCACGTCAAACACAACAAATGGGTGAGGAATTATCTTATCCCTGGTTGTCTGCCTGCACACCAGGGTCCCATGCATAATAGATCTAAAATTGAAATGCGCCGCATGGATGAGAGGTGGTGAGTAATTCATGTGTTTTCTCTATGCTGTGAGCTTTTTGATGAAGGGAGATATTGAGCGGTAAAGATGAAGACATGTCCGGGCTGCTCACACAAAGTCCCCACAATCCCATAAGACTGAAGATTGCAACGGCGTCTCTATGATCCAAACACTGCTTTCCTGGGCAGAGAGTACAGGAAGGCAAACCTGCCCCTACTACTGCGGGCTCACCCCGCTGCGTGCGATCCCCAGAAATCCAGCCTTCAGCAGTCTCCCGCTGGACCACAATGTAACTCAAGAATGTTACTCAACAAGGAAATCCAATCAGGTAACGAAGTAATGCAACAAAGTGACGCCACAACCGAATGACAAGGTGACGAGTTGCGTTTCTTACCACACATAGGATAAAATTATGTTAAAGGTAAATACATTTCAATCTCTGCTTGCTTTCATGTCACATTGTTGTGGAATGAGTTCTCATTTTTATATATTTAACAGGTCACCTTCAGTCTTCAGCCGTTCCTCACTCACAATATTAATGAATAAATTCTGTACAAACATTCCCAGGTGTTCATTTTTTTTACGCTCCAGCGTCTATAAAACTCTTTTTCCTAAAGTTTGCTGCGAAGCCAGAGGCTAAGAGCCAGAGGGAATCTGAGATATGCTGCTCATGCATTTACATCATGTTCGCACCTTTGTTTCTGGAGAGCTGCACCATAGACAAGTCTTCCATGTTGAGGACCATCAATCTATAAGAAACAGGCTAAGGATGTGGCCCTGGTCTGGTAATACATGTTAGAAAGAAGGATATCCGACACTCCCCCTGATTTGTTTGTGGGACGACGCCAAGCGAAGACGCATGACTCAGACAAAGCCGCTGCATCAGACGCCGACGAGAGAAAGTGTGGACGTGAAGTGATTCTTAATGAAACAACTTATCAATTTCAGACTGAAAATGGGGATTGACTACAGCTCTGCCAGTGGCAATAAGCCCAGAAGGAGAAGAGGAAGAAGACAAAGAATGAAGCCCGGTTGAAGCGATGCCACGGCCAAGTTCATGGAGCAAAACTATGCCAAGAAGTGAGGCTGCAGCTCCCGAAGAGGTCTGACACACGACCCGGCGCACTGGATAGATAATCACTGCGTGCTGGCCGTCACAGAGTGGGATTTCTTTCAGGATAAACTTGTCAATAATTTCCCTTTCCCCTTCCCTTAACTTGCCTTGAACTTCTATACTTGGTTGTGTTGGCATTTCACAGAAGTACTTTGAGAAAAAGCCCCTATCTGTTTCATCCAGATCGATTCCATCATTTCAAAGTATCATTTGGAAAATGTTCCACCTTTTATGTGGACGTCCGATGAATGTTCATGGTAAATGTAATCAATTGAAGTAATAAATTCCTCAGTGTGTCCTGTGTTGAGACAGAAAGCTGTGTTTATAGCGCAAAAACAGAGCGGACTGTTCTCTCTCTTTTGCTATAAACTTGGTTTAATAGCTTTTTAACAACAGCTTGATGAATCCAAGAATGTCAGTGGAAATGCACAACTTTGCACAGCTTTTATGCAATACGTCACTGCTGACAAAGTTTATGAGAATATTATATTCCGCAAAACTTTGGAGGGGGGAACAGGAGAGGACATTTTTGAGGATGTGGACACCCTGACCCGGGACAGAAATAGCCAAGGCTGCACATAAGAAATCCATAAGAAATAAGGCGAGGAACCACTGATTTAAGGAACATTTTTCCCTCCACCTTTTCTTACCACCATCAACACCGTGACTGGTGTGATTTAAAACAAGCCTCCTCTGCAGTGGAAAACACATGCAGCAGGACACGCAAACACAGCTGGTCCGGTGGAGCAGACAGAAAAACATGCATCCGGGTGCAGGGCAGAAGAACTCGGGCAGGAAGAGGAGCACACTTCAGACGATTCAACGCCATTTGAAAATATCAGCATGAAATCATGAATAAAAGAAGTCTACTGTGCCTGGGGTGACTGATCACAAGGGCCCTGTTCCTTCATTCATGGTTGTCTGAGACAACTTGAGTGGAATGTAGATACTGGATGAAGTGGCTGTTAAACTGATCTCGTTAATGTATTCACGGTAACGATGTATGAAATCTAGTGTAGCAGACAGCAGGAAGTCCTTTACACATACATTTGATTACTTTAATCAAACCACCATGTTTTCCTGTAGTTTTGTTAAGTAAACCTAAACACTAAGTAAAACATGTTTACCAAGTTTATTTTGAAAAGACATTGTGTGCATGTAAGGAGAAGAAACTGTATGTTTCCTGTGAGCAATGAAAATGTATTTTTGTATGTAACAAGTAAAAAGTGACACGCCGTCCTTGACCGGTCCTAAACTTAAACTAGTGGACTTCCTAAAGCGTCACCATTGGGCCCTCTGCTCCTACACGCTTACTCTGCATTCGTTTTGTTATTTCCACAGTTAGTGCAGCGTTTTGGATGAAAGCGCGCAGCAGACGCAGCTCAAGTGCACATACGCAATGTATCGTTGAGAATCAGGGCTGCGTTCACGACACAGCAGGGAGGGGGGGGGGGGGGAGGGGGGAGCAGTCAGTTGCCATCACTAAAGGAGGCGCTGATGCTACTGAATCGGTTCACTGGGTCAGATGACAGCACGGGAGGAGCGAGGTCACCGCTTGAACACACAAACACAGACGCACTCCCACACACATAAACGGACACACCGCTGGTATAAGAAACATAGAACGGAGAGAGAAAAATGAGCATTTGGAGTTTAGCAGACGCAACTTAGATGGTCTTAAGCGATTAGACACACACACACACACACACACACACACACACACACACACACACACACACACACACACACACACACACACACACACACACACACACACACACACACACACACACACACACACAGGGTGAACCACTCTCAGTCCTTGATCTAACAGCAGCCACCTCATCAGCATAAAGACCAAAACACTCGCCGCATGAAACCTTTTAGAACCTTACAAAGCACACTGATCTGCAACGGCTTAGCAGAGGAAAGCGAACAAACACACATACGCGCGCACACACACACACATACACACATTAGAGGTGTACCTTCCTAGTAAGCGCATAATTGACCTCTCTGTGGAACAAATCCCCCCTCAAACATGCAACAGCACACAATCCATTCTCCACATTATCTCAATGACATCCTTCAAAGTAAGGACTCATGAGAGCATCATCATGATGTCACCTGACCCTTACTACTTGTCCCTCAGGGTCGCAGTGACAGTGCAGTATCGGCACTGCCGCACAACAATTAATCAGATTTCATTGATAGCATAGAAGAACGCATCAGTTAACAGTGTTCAACCTATTACCTGTGCAATGCACAGGTATAAGTTTCATGAAGCTATCATGACATCCAAATAGTTTTACTACTTGATTTGTTAGAACTAATTTTTTTAACTTTTGATCAATTTTAAAGATGTTGCAGGAAAAGAAAACGCCTAAAACGGACAGCATGTAAGAACGCATTAGTTAACAGCGTTTTCATCAACCTATAACCTGAGCAATGTACAAGTATTAGTTTCATGGGCTATCATTATATCTTAATATATTTACATCCTGATTTGTTCAAACTGTTTTGACCTTTTTATCACTTTTAAAGTTTTTTCAGGAATAAAAAAACGCCTAAAAATGGAAAGCATTGAAGAATGCTTTAGTTAAAAGTGCTTTCATTAAACTATTACCTCAGGGATGTACAAGAATCAGTTTTCATCAACCGTTTACCTCAAGAATATACAAGTATAAGTGTTGCTATCATGATATTGAAATAGTTTTACCGCCTGATTTGTTCAAACTATGTTTTTACCTTTCTATCATTTTCAAAGCTTTTCCAGTAGCAGATAATGCCTAAAACGAACAGCATTTAAGATTACCTATTACCTCAGGGATGTACAAGAATCAGTTTCACAAGGCTATCTCGACATCGCAATCATTTTATAACCTGAGCCTTTTCATCATTTTTATAAGTGACCATTATGATAGGATCCGCCCCCATCCCGCCCCGTCCCCACAGTCCTGTAAAATGTCAAGTCTTCAGATCTCCTGACTCTTTCACCAGAAATTCATTCTGAACAGTAGGCTTTGTTCCCTTTGTCATAAGGACCATTTTAATAGTTCCTAGATCTCTCTATGACAAAGGTAAAGGTGTATCCCCATAAACCATGGATTGAGCAATTACGGGAAAAATGTCCTGACAAACCACTCGCGCCCGTATGTGTGTGTGTGTGTGTGTGTGTGTGTTTGGGGCGAGCATTACCTGCAAAACACTGATGCTGACACGGGCATGAGGCGGAGCCAAATGCAGCACACGACACAGAGTGTTTGTTTGGCGCTTGTATACCAAACAGCCTTGCAGCAGGCGCTCGGGCACGACGAAGGGCAGGGCAGAGACTCGTGGTCGGGGACAGAAGGCGAACGTGCACACCGGGGCGGAGACAGACGAACGGGTCGGGGACAGGCAGGGTCGGAACCGGAGAATCAGTCCAAGGTAATAGTGCTGGAGAGACTTGCATGAGGCGAAGAACAATCTGGCAATCTGGGAGTGCAGTGCTTAAGTAGCGGGGCTGATTGTGAATCGGAAGCAGGTGTGGAAGGCAGGGGAGTGACTGATTGGAGACACGGGGCAGGTGTGGAAGATCGAGCTGGCAGGTGAGTGTGACAGAACCCCTCCCTCAAGTGGCGTCTCCTGACGTCCCAAAAACGATGTCGCCAAGGGGAGGGAGGGGAGGGCTTCGAGGAAGTCTCCTTAATACTCCTCAGACTCAGCCCGGTCTGAGTAGTGTGCCGGTTGGGAGGGGATCCGGGGGGGGGGGCGCGTCGTTCTCCTCTGCGGACTCCTCCGATGATGAGGAGTCCTCTGTCTCGGCGGGGCCGGCTGTGGAGGTCGCAGTGCGGGTCTTGGGACGGAGCCCCTTGGCTGCTGGGCGGGTCCTGGAGGGCTGGTCCGGGTGTTGCTGGTGGAAGCTGGTGATGAGTTGTGGGTCGACGATGAAACTGGCGGGGATCCAGGATCTTGCTTCCGGGCCATAACCCTCCCAGTCGACCAGGTACTGGATGCCCCTCCCCCAGCGGCGGGAGCGGATGAGGCGTCGGACCGAATAGACCGGGCCTCCATCTACCATGCGGGGGGGTGAGGGGGCCGGGGTGGCAGGGACGAGAGGGCTCACCACCATCGGCTTAATCTTGGACACGTGGAATGTGGGGTGGACACGCATGGTCCGCGGGAGCTTCAGGCGGACTGCAGCCGGGTTGACGATCTTGAGGATCTCGAAAGGGCCAATGAACTTCTGGGCCAGTTTCTTGGAGTCGCTGTGAAGGGGAAGGTCCTGGGTCGATAACCAGACCTTCTGGCCCACCCGGTAAGTGGGCGCGGTGGAGCGTCGGCGATTAGCAGAGGCGGAGTATCTGGTCGCAGAACGCTGGAGGTTGGCCCTGGCCTGGGCCCAGGTGCGCCGACACTGATGAATGAAAGCCTGTACGGCTGGGCAGGAGACCTCCCTCTCCAAGGCTGGGAACAGGGGTGGTTGGTACCCATGGGCGCACTGGAATGGGGAGAGGCCGGTGGACGAGCTGACCAGTGTGTTGTGGGCGTATTCCACCCACATCAGTTGTTTGGCCCAGGTCGACGGGTGGCTGGAGACCATGCACCGGAGAGCCACCTCCAACTCCTGGTTCTTCCGCTCCGTCTGGCCATTGGATTGGGGGTGGAACCCCGAGGACAGGCTGGCCGTGGCCCCGAGGAGGGTGCAGAACTCCTTCCAAAAAACCGAGGTGAACTGTGGTCCCCGGTCTGAGACCACGTCCACAGGGAGGCCATGGATTCGGAACACGTCGCGAAGGACCACCTCCGCAGTCTCCTTGGCCGACGGCAATTTTGGCAAGGGCACAAAATGCGCCATCTTGCTGAACCGATCAACTACCGTGAGGATGGCGGTGTGCCCCTGGGATGGTGGTAGGCCGTTTACAAAGTCCAGGGATACGTGGGACCAGGGGCGGTGAGGGACGGGAAGTGGGTGCAGGAGTCCCGCCGGGGCCTGGTTGGAGGACTTGCTCCGGTTGCAGACGGGACAGGCCTTCACGAACTCCTGGACGTCCTTGTACAGGGACTCCCACCAGAACCGGCGCTGGAGAAACTCCCTGGTTCGCTGGATCCCTGGGTGGCAGGTGAGATGGGTGCTGTGGCCCCACTGGAGCACCTCGGACCGGAGTTGCCTTGGAACGTAGAGTCGGTTGGGTGGGCAGGCGCTGTGGCCTGGCTGCTCCTCCAGGGCTGCCTGGACCCTCTCCTCGACTCCCCAGGTGATGCCAGCCGCCAGGCGGGCCGGGGGAAGGATGGTGCTCGCCTCTGTGGTGCCCTCCTCCTCCCCCTTCAGGAATAGGCGAGACAGGGCGTCGGGCTTGACGTTGCGGCTCCCAGGTCGATAGGAGAGGGTGAAGTTGAAGCGGGTGAGGAAGAGTGCCCAGCGGGCCTGCCTGGAATTCAGTCTCCTAGCCGTCCTGATGTACTCCAGGTTTTTGTGGTCGGTCCACACCAGGAACGGCTGTTTGGCCCCCTCCAGCCAGTGCCGCCACTCTTCCAGAGCCGCCTTTACTGCCAGAAGCTCCCGGTTGCCGATGTCGTAGTTGTTCTCTGCGGGGTTCAGCCGCCGAGAGAAGAAGGCGCAGGGGTGGAGTTTCTGGTCGTCGGCGGCCCGCTGTGACAGGACGGCCCCTACGCCCACATCCGAGGCATCCACCTCCACTACAAATTGCCTTTCTGGGTCAGGCATGCGCAGGATGGGGGCGGAGGTGAAGCGGCTCTTCAGAGTCTGGAAGGCGGAGTCGGCCGCAGGTGACCATCGGAACGGGACCTTGGGGGAGGTGAGGGCCGTGAGAGGGGCGGCCACCGTGCTGTACCCTCGGATGAAGCGGCGATAGAAATTCGCGAACCCCAGGAACCGTTGGAGCTGCTTTCGGGACTCAGGCACCGGCCAGGCGGTGACAGAGGACACTTTTGCCGGGTCCATGCGGATGTCCCCCTGACCGATAATGTACCCCAGGAAGGACACGGAGGGGGCATGGAACTCGCACTTCTCGGCCTTGACGAAGAGCGAGTTCTGCAAGAGTCTCTGGAGAACTGCCTGGACGTGGTGGAGGTGGTCCTCCATGGATCGGGAAAACACAAGGATGTCGTACAGGTATACAAAGACAAACTTGTTGAGCATGTCTCGCAGGACGTCGTTGACCATGGACTGGAAGACGGCGGGGGCGTTGGTGAGGCCGAAGGGCATGACCAGATACTCGTAGTGGCCGGTGGGCGTATTGAAAGCCGTTTTCCACTCATCCCCCTCTCGGATGCGGACCAAGTGGTACGCGTTTCGAAGGTCCAGCTTGGTGAAAACGGTGGCCCCCTCCAGGAGTTCGAACGCTGAGGAGATGAGGGGGAGCGGGTATCGGTTCTTTACCGTGATGTCATTGAGGCCCCGATAGTCAATGCAGGGTCTCAAAGTTTTGTCCTTCTTCTGAACAAAGAAGAACCCAGCCCCAGCTGGGGACGAGGGGCGGATGATGCCCGCGGACAGAGAGTCGTTGATGTACTCCTCCATTGCCTTTCTCTCTGGGGCCGAGATGGAGTAGAGGCGGCCCCGGGGGGGGCTAGAGCCGGGGAGGAGGTCAATGGCACAGTCATACGGCCGGTGCGGGGGCAGGGAGGTGGCCTTTGATTTGCTGAAGACCTCCCTGAAGTCGTGGTACTCAGCCGGGACGCCCGCCAGGTCCGGGGCTGAAGTGGGGCAGGATAGAGGCTGGGGGGCGAGGGCTTGTTTCAGGCAGACTTGGTGACAGGCTGTGCTCCACCCCAGGATGGACCCTGTCGCCCAGTCGATGTGCGGGTTATGACGGCGAAGCCAGGGGAACCCCAGGAGGAGCGGGATCCGGGTTGAGTCCAGAATGTAAAATGAAATCGACTCATGGTGGTTCCCGGAGAACAGCATCTGGACGGGGACAGTCTGGTGGGTCACCATTCCGAGAGCGTGACCATCCAGGGCATTGGCGGGCACGGGCTGGGGCAGAGGCACTCTCTCGATCTCCAACTGTCGGGCCAACTCGCCGTTGATAATGGATACGTCTGCCCCCGAGTCGATGAAAACCGCCAGGGTTTGGGAACCCCCCTGGCACCAGCAGGCGGCAGTGGCAGATCGTCTCTTGATGGGGGACAAGGTGGTCCGGCTGAGTTGCATGGGTTCCGGGTCCTCCACCAGGGGTCCAGATCAAAGGGGTACGGCCTGGCGCGGCGGACTGCTGCGGCGGGGTCGGGGGCGTCCAGCCCCTCCCTGCCGCCTCTCCTCCTGCCGGGCCCGGACACGTCGGTCAATTCGCCGTGTTAACTCAATGAGCTCATCCAGGGAGGTGGGTAGGTCGAAGGACACCAGTTCATCTTTAACGTAGTCCTCCAGACCCCGCAGGTAGGCGTCGCACTGCGCCTCAGCGTTCCACCTGCTTAGGCGGGCTCGGGTGCGAAAGTCTATGGCGTAATCTGCCACCGCACGGTCTCCCTGGTGGAGGTTCAGGAGACCGCCGGCGGCATCTGGGCCTAGCGCTGGCGGACCGAAAACCTTTCGGACCTCGGCGGCGAAGGACTGAAATGACCTGCAGGCGGGGGTCTGGCGTTCCCACTCCGCCGTTCCCCAAAGACGGGCCCTCCCAGTGAGGTGATTAATGGCGAAGGCCACCCGGGCCTCCTCGGAGGCGAAGGTGTGGGGCTGCAGGGCGAAGAGGATGGAGCAGTTAGTCAGGAAGGGAGCGCAGCTCTCTGGGTCTCCGCCGTAACGCTCTGGGGCCCCTATTCGGGGTTCGAAGGCGGGACCGGGGA
This sequence comes from Apeltes quadracus, assembly GCA_021346845.1. NCBI lineage: Eukaryota > Metazoa > Chordata > Actinopteri > Perciformes > Gasterosteidae > Apeltes > Apeltes quadracus. The sequence continues at coordinate 1,635,156 of CM037915.1, forward strand.
AAGTCGGCGGAGATACAGCTGCGGGAGATGCAGCTGGAGGGCTGTGTGATTCCGTCTGGGAGACCTTCAGGGCGAGCTGCTGGATCTGAGCGGCCAGGGCGGTAAATGTCCGCTCCTGCGCTGCGCTGTCCTGTTGGCTGGCGGCTGTCGCCTGGCGCACCTCAGCCAGGATGGATGCGAGGCGCGCCTCGTACTGCGCGAGGACTCCCTCGACTCTCTCCAAGCGCTGCTGTAGTGAAGCGGTGTGCGCTGGCTCCATTTTGTGGCCAGATTGTACTGACACGGGCGTGAGGCGGAGCCAAATGCAGCACACGACGCAGAGTGTTTGTTTGGCGCTTGTATACCAAACAGCCTTGCAGCAGGCGCTCGGGCACGACGAAGGGCAGGGCAGAGACTCGTGGTCGGGGACAGAAGGCGAACGTGCACACCGGGGCGGAGACAGACGAACGGGTCGGGGACAGGTCGGAACCGGGGAATCAGTCCAAGGTAATAGTGCTGGAGAGACTTGCATGAGGCGAAGAACAATCTGGCAAAGACGGGCTGGGAGTGCAGTGCTTAAGTAGCGGGGCTGATTGTGAATCGGAAGCAGGTGTGGAAGGCAGGGGAGTGACTGATTGGAGACACGGGGCAGGTGTGGAAGATCGAGCTGGCAGGTGAGTGTGACAGATGCCTTGACAGTGTGATTCTACTTGTACTTTAACACTACATGGCATCATTCACCCATTCACACACTGATGACAGGAGCTAACATACACAGTGACGCCTGCCTTTCAGGAACAAGCATGCACAAGGGTGACCGCGCTCTTCACTGCGCCTGCGTTTGGAGTGACAGGTGTCGCTTTCCACAGCCAACCAGCTCAATCAGTGCAACTAGAATCCCCCCCTTGTGGTCGTACACCTGCGCCAACCATTCCAGTTGCACTTTACATCTAAGCCTGTCAAAAATCAGTTCATTTTAATTTTGTGAGGTCGCAGCAACCTTTGGCTGCAACAATCCTATTGGTTCATTGTTTAGTTCAGATAGATGTTTGTGCTAAAATCAGTGAAATCCCGCTTTAAGGATAGATACCCTTAAACATAAAGCCTCTACACTGCATGAAAAGTGGGATTTTCGGCAGTATGCGGCACTGTAAATTGTCGTGGAATTTCAGGTTTACGGCAGTTTTCGGAAATTGACGTGGGCCTCCCTTGGCAGTTGTCTCCCCATGACTCCCCTCCTCCTAATTCTAGGGGAGGCTTTGACATGTAAATGAAAATGCTGTGAGCTATACAAATGCAAATCAGGGCTGCAGAGGGAGTTTTAGCCCAGGTGACATTTTTTTAAAAGGTAAGAAAATCTCTGGTACAAATAGATCAGGCTCAGTAGCCTAATTACAGACTCATTGAAAACACCCACACTGCGTGAGGAAGGTTGAATATGTAAACAGGTTTAATCTATTCTCATCTGAAAAGGATCCAGTTTAAAATCCGTAAACGTTTCAACTTTAAACTAGACATTAGTCTAGATTCTGGCCATTTTAAGTAAATATCTAATGTTATTAGAGTAATATTGGAAAACGTATCATCAGCATATTTGGTGAATTACACATTTTCTTTTTTACAAATTATTTAATTATATAATTTGAATTACTGGGCAAGTGATTCAATTGATAAAACTTAATTGATAACGTGTAAGAGTTCATATATTCACTTGTGTCACTGTGTTCTAAACCCAATTTGCATATGGATTTCTGGAATGTTCTGTAGCCACAGCCCAGCCACAGTGATCCAAGCTCACTGATCTCTGCTCATTCTTCTTCCCGCCACAAAGAGAAACAAGTGAGTTACCAGCAAAGCTGCAGACTTTAAACGATTCATCTTAACATGCCAGACTGAAGCGCTTCAAGCCTTGATTGAACCAAAATGTAAAATGTTGTATAATTTATGTGACGTGTATTGGCTCACTGATCAGAAGGAGGGCAAATGTCCCCATGCTGTAAATTGTGTTTCCTGGCTCTCATTAATTCCTTCACTTTATTTTTCATTGTGAAAATACACAGCACCCAACCTGAAGGGTCTAACTAAACTACATCTGTATCTCTGCCGCAAAGCGCGACTCCCTTCATTCACTCGTCTCTCTCGTCTCTGACCAGCGTGAGGCCGGGGACCTGTTTAGCCACGTGAAGCTGCCGGTAAGGAGCAACTGGGGGGACGACCAGAAGACGTGCCTCTACAACTTCAGGGTCCACTCGCAACAGGTCTGAGGTAAGCGAGTGTGGAAGGTCGACCAACCCTATACCATCCAAGAACAAATGTCATAGAATAATAATAGTAATATAGTGTGTCATTGATTAGAATATGTAGATATTAGGGCTGTCAAATGATTACAATTTTTAATCAAATTAATCAAAGTTTTCAGTGGATTAATCATGATTAATCCACATATGCGACGTTTGCCCCGGGAGAAATAACAAACTGGGAGGTGTCCGGGTAATAGGGGTAAAAAACGGGAGCGTTGGCAGGTAAAACTCCAAAAAAGTGCGCTGAGCGGTCTGCCTCTCTTGCTCTCCATGGGCGTAAATCTGGTCTATTCGCATAGCGCGAGCAAGCAGTGGACCAAACCACTGTGAGGCAAGGGAGGGGGGACTCAAAATGCCGTTAGTGCACTATTTTTGACAGCCCTAGTAAATATGTATATATATATATTTATATGATTAATATTAGAATGTTCACAGATGTCGAAGGGTTGGTTTACCTTCTTACAGGGCAGAATTGCGGCTCGCCAGCCACATCTGCGTGGGTTTACCCCAGGTCCTCCGGTTTCCTCCCACTCACCAAACAATGTTTGGTTTACAATTGTTCCCCTTTATTTTAGACAGCAAAATGAATTTGCATGGACAAAGTCGTTCCAGAGAAAAGGCCCTTTTCATCAAGGCGATTCAAGCAGGGGCCTAAAAAATTGCCTGTTTTTAAAGTAGTTTCCTCACTTTGTAGGTTTTTACAAAGATTATAAAGTTGAAAAAGAACATTTTTGTCATTGCATGTTCAAAAGGTCTTTTAAAGCATTCGTTGACATATTACATAGTAACTTTTTTCAACATGCTAAACTCAAGCAATAAGGTGTATAAGAGTGCGTGGTCATAAAGTTCAAGGGTGGTGTTCGGTCTTTATTTGATAAAAATGCTAAAAATGCTCCAGTTCATTAGTGCTGTCAAACAATCCACGGAGTCCAGTTGTGTCCCGTCGACACGGATCTACCAGCCGAGTCACAACGTAGGACTACTATTCTCCCCCAAATCCTTGTCTTGCAAATACAAACATGACTCAACAAATAAAAGCTCTTTTAATTCCTGGAATGCATCAATACTTCTGTGGAAAATGATCTAGCCGCACATACATTCAGCAAAGAGACACACTACTCTGCCCCTGATTTGTTGCTGGTGCTCGTTGCCTTCTTTGCAGAATTTGATTGGTGAAGAGCTGGTAGGGTTATTGATATTAACTCAGATCTGGATCTGTCCACCTTAAAGGTCACACAGCACTTGAATTTATTTGAGTTTTCCGCAGCTACCACAATGCTGAGAGACAACGATAGACACCGATGCACTTTGAAGCAAAACATCTAATGTAACTATCAGATAAACGAGAGACAAGGCATGCCAGTTTTTTTTAGATTTGTTACCGGCCAGATTACCGTGCTTTGTGTGGAAATTCAATCGTCCACAGAGGATAGATTTTAATGTCCTACTGAGCAGATTGAAACGAAATTTACAGGGTACATTTCTTCTCCAGAGAAGAATTAGTTGAAAATGAAAATAATCATGTGTCCTATGGCAGTCCGTCTGTCCTAGTCTTGAAGTGTGTTATCACTGGAACACCTGGAGGGCATTTCTCCTTCTTCGTTTAGCAAAAACATCCATCTGGACAACATAATGAACAGATTGGATATATTTTTGTCAAAGGGTTGCTGTGACCTCGCAAAAAAAATCTTGAGTGCAATACTGGGGATTAACATGTTCATTGTAATGAACATTGTAACCTTGCAGGGGCTTTGAGCTTTTTTTTGGGTGGGGGGGAGAGGGGGTTTCCTCTCTATACAGCACACACACACACACACACACACCAGCTCCTATTATCATTTCAGTTTTCTGTGCAGTGAGATGCAGTCCAGTCTTTCTGTGTCCGTCTGTGTGTTTGGATGTAAGACCCTGCTGAACATCCCGGAGAGATTACTTTAGAAAAAAATCAATAGTTCTGTCACACGTCCAAGCCAAGCGCACGCGCAGACACACACACATGCTGGCAGACACATTCAACTTGCAGCAATTTGGCTTTTTTTTGCAGCATGTTTGGGCCAAAATTCCCTCTTCCCTCTTTAATTTGGAACGTTTTCTTGGCATCACATGATTCCACAGCTGATTTAAGAGTTCCCCCACATAAATGTCCTCATGTGGGAAAAAATACCTGAAACTACCTTTCATATATCTGAAATAGCATTTAAAGATTTTCGGGATACTGTAGTCCCTTCATTACGGCTGGAATCCTCCCCGTTGGAGGCTGTTGAAGTCATGTTGGATTTGTTGAGTGGAAGCCTGCTGTTCCGATCTTGAACTATTTCTTGTCACTGCCAGCTAGCTCAGGTGTGATCTGGGGAGCTGTGACAATACAATCATTATATTTCTACAGCACCAAATGGATTTGAGGATGTGCTGCTCTTTAAGTTTTATGATATAGTACCGTGTTTATTCAATTCATTACGCATATCCCACTTATAAAGATAGTGTGGTGGAACCGAACCACCAAACACAATCGTCTATATCACTCGTGATGCCAGTTGAAGTCCGGGTAATGGATATCCGGACCGAGACTTTCTGCTCTGAATCGGGGAGGGTATATAGTCCACAAGCCTTCATTACAGCATTTGGAGAACACAAGCGAATACATGTGTCAACATAGAACCAAACAGAATTATAGTCCTTGTTTTTCAGTCTAAAACCACATGTAAAGTAGAACATGGGCATAACAGACGGTCAGGTGGCTATCTGCAACTGGAATTCACACGCAGTAGTCACAGGGGCAAGGTTGGGGTTAAGTGTCTTGTAGGGATCGACCGATATGGATTTTTTAGTGCCGATACCGATGTTTCTTCATCAGCCTTAGCCGATGACCGTTATGGGCTGCCGATTTTCTTAAGCCAATATTGGGAGCCGATACTGCTTTTGCTCCCTCAATTTACATCATAAAAATGACACAATGATGATAACAAATGTTATAAGTCCCTATACCCAGGACCACTGCGGGCCTCCACCAGTTTCCTCTGGCTTCGCCCTGCCCAGGCACAGTTCACCATCTTTCGGGTCCCTATCGCATCCACCTCCAACGTAGTATTGTCACGTTTTGCCCCCCGAAATTGTGACACATTGTGACAATACTACGTTTGCCTTGCAACTACGTCACGTGACTATGAAGTTTCCCTCAGCTAAAAAAACCAACATGGTGGACTGTCGGCGTATTATCTGTGAAAAACACTATTTTAAGAAAGCGTCAGCATTTGTATGCATTTCGATGGCATTTCTAGTGAGAAGTATGCGTTATATTTTTATAATCTTCTATCAGAGAATGTTATCGACCGATGCCTATCCACGAAAAAATGCAAATATCGGCCCGATTTATCGGCCGACCGATCTATCGGTCGATCCCTAGTGTCTTGCCCAAGGACACGTCAACAAGCAGGTTAGCAGGACCTGGGATTGAACCGCCAAACCTCTGAATGGACGACAACCTTGCTCTCCACTCACTCACAGTCGCCCGCAACTGTCCAACCCAAGAAGCACTCCATCTGGATACAACAACGTTTAATCTATTATTCCTTGGCAAATAGCCAAACTCTTCCCTGTGTGCTTAACAATTTTTTCATCACTTTCATTTCATCAAACATGCTGCTGATGGACAAACTAATAAAAACCAATTGCGCGTGACTCAATTAATTATTCACATTCATCTTTCATTACTTAACACTGCTGCCGGATTTCAATAAATCCATTCAAGGCTGCACCAGTTGTGTGCTTGAATAAGTCATGAAGTATAACACAGTTAGTCTAAATGAGATAGGTATCTGAAAGCTGAATAACTGTATTTTACTGGCCTTTCCTCTTGATGTGGCTCAGTAGACACATCGATGATAATCAGAGATAAGCACTTAAAATCATGCATGCATATGCATTGTAGTTATGTTACTTTTGTTATGTTATGTTATTTTGTTCATTAAGCGAGCAAATTATTTGCATTTTACAAGCTTGTGATTATTTGCCCCAACAAACACACTTAGAGGGCGCTCAGTTTGAACCTCAGACCTGGTGTTTATGACCTGCACCCTGTGGGAAACGTGGCGTCTCATACAGACCCCCCATGTTGCTCTGAAGTCTCGAGCAAGTCAAGGCAGTCTTCCATGTGGGAGGTCTTTCCGACAACATCACTACAGCAGCGCTTTGTGTCTGAATGCCACTCAATGTCAGTGTCAGTGACTCAGTTCCTGAGCTTGTACTACTTTAAAAGTTTTAATTGTGTTTAAAAAAAAATATTGGTTCTATATAATGTTACCCTCCACAACCATCTGAACCATGCATCAAACGGCCATATGATGAAAGCTGCCAAGCTGCCATAATCAGCGGTGACCATCTAATTAACCATCGCATTATAAGTGATGGCTTGAAAAAGCCATTAACTGCAATCATATTTAATGGTGAGTCTTACAAGTGCCAGCCGATATTTTTCAAGACAAGGATTTCTCCTTGTGCCCCAGACACTGTGCAATCAGTTCAGGATCAGGCGGAGGCCATCCGGCCTTCAGGCAGTGTGTCTGAACTTGAAGGTGTGACTGATCTTGGCGCTGAGTCACAGCTTTTAAAATGACACTGACCGTACTTACGCAGGGTGACCGTGAGGTTTTAAACATTGAAGGGACACAAACGGTGTCACGCCGTTGGTCTAACCCTTCACAGAATTTGGAATGATGCATTCTCCCCTGCTCTGGTGTGAGCTCCGTCAAGTTTAAAAGAAATACCACTGAAGAGCTTTAAGCACGTAAACATTTGCACGTATTGCGAGTCATTTATCAATACAGGCATCTCCCAGGCCAATAGGAAGGATGGATACGTCAGTTACGCTATATGAAACTAATGCGTCTCATATGTAAAAGAAATACATATACAGTTACTCAAAATGAATCCAAAGAATGCAAATTAGGTTTATTGTCAACATTTACAAACTTTCAATTGTTTTCCATATAGGGACAGTTTGAAAAGCTCAAAACACCTACAAGTTTGTACAAGTGTTTTTTCCAAATGCGTGACACTGTCATACAATGACTCAATAGAATCCCCCTTAAGAGTACACATTTACAGGTGTTGTCTCAAGCACACCTGATGGAAGTAATCAAAGGCCTCATTCCATAGGTACTTAACAGGCATGCTTGTGATGGAAGACATCAAACACCTGGACTAGCAGTGACGTTTTATTGGATATTAGAGATATAGGTAGGTCAAGAGAATTTTTCAAAAGGTTTAAATTAGAGATCATTGCATTGTGCAAACAAGGATAATGACACAAAAAGATATAATGTACTGAACATTCCTAGAGATACCATTGGAAGCGCAGTAGGCAAGTTCAAAGTTAAAGCAACACTAGCCACACTCCTGGATGAGGTAGAAAAGGGAAGCTGTCGATGACTACCACCAGTAGGCACCGATCTGGCTCTGAAAGGTTGGCTCCAGTGGGCTCAACACCATATCCACAAGCCACAAACGTTTCGGGAATATGTTCTGTGCAGCGAGGAAACAAAACTGGAACTCTTCTGGCCTATCGATCAGCAGTGTGCCTGGAGGAAGAAGAATAAAGCACACACTGGGAAGAACACCCTGCTGGTCGGAGATGCTCGGTTTCTTCTGGCAATGGAAAGCTGCAGTGTGTGTAGGACAAGATGGATTCAATCAAGAATCAGGAAATCCAAGGACATTACAGTCAGGCTTTGTGTCAGAAAAAGTCCTGGAGTGGCCGTCACAGTCGCCTGACTATAACCCTGTAGAGAACCTCTGGTGGGACCCGAAGAAGGCAGCACGCAAACCAAAGGATACTGGTGGCTATGCATCAGGTCATAAGAGCATAAAGGTGCTCTACTCGCTACTAAATGTGCTTGAATAATTGTTAGACTGCAGTAGTCATAAAAAGTGTCATTTTGTGTTGAATTTGGAGAAACCACACGTTTTATCAGTTGTAATGAGCTGAAATTGTTCTTGTTTTAGTTCATTGAACTAAAATTGAACTAAACGGTTTGTCAAATGTATCAATAAACCTCATTTTTAAATTGTATGTGTAACTGTATCCTGAAACCCCTCTTTTTGTTGCAAATGGCACGAGGTCTGTATATTGAGTGCTGCCTGCTCACCAAGCGCTCTTTGTGGAAAGCCTGTCACCTCAGTGTTAGCATGCTGTTGACACAACGCCTGGATCTACGTCACCAAGTGTGCTACAGTGAGTCTTTCAACGAAAGAGTGAGGGAGAGAGACGGAGAGAGAGAAAGAAGGCTGAGTCAGCAGAAAAAGTGGGGTGTAAAATAACAGAATTTCTTTGGACAAAGTGTGTGTGTGTGTGTGTGTGTGTGTGAGTCTATGCCCTAGTAGGCTTTGCATCCGACGTGTTTCTCTCTTTCAGAAGCCGATGTTGCTCCAATCTTCCCCGTTGAGTTGAAGAAATGGCTGACAGCTGCTGATGTATATCGGTATTCTCGTGCTGCCGCTCTCCCTTCTCCATACATCACCCGAAGGCCGCTTTAAAGAGTCTCTCACTGTCACAATTCTTTCATTGAATTTTTTTTCTTCTCATTCCTGTGTTTGTCTTATCCTGTCTGATGTGCTCCTGACAGAGCTGAGCACCTGCAAGCTAAACAGTTTGAGAATTGAATAGACTTTAATTCCGGTGTTTTTACCAGGTGAGGTCACTGATAGAGGGCCTTAGTCCGTCACTGTTGAAAGTTGTCCATTGTATAGTTGACTACACTTGGCCAGCTTGTGTTATAAATTAGAATCATAATCCAACTGTTTTTGTACTTGAGTTATGTTTCTTTCCCAATATATTGTTTTAACTTCAGTCATCTTTTGACATTTCCATCATCACAGCGACCAATAGGGGAGTTAAATATCTTTGTTTATTTTTCATTGTTACGTCCCTGATCATTGTTGGTGGCCTGTATATCCTTGTCTTTCCGTGTTTTGCAGACAGCCCAGCAGGAGGCTTAATTGGTGGTCCCTCCCGATTGGGTGCACAATCAGAGCCGTCCCCTTTAAAACGCTTTGGACCACGCGGGGGCTCGTGCAGGGAGAGAGGCATTTGGCTGTTTTGGCTGCCATCAGCCTTGGAGTGAGAGTCCGAGAGGGAACCACCAGGATGCTTAAGGCCTATTGCTGGAGGCCATTAAGGTTTAGACAACCAAATTACTTATATAGGTTATATAGGCATAGGTTTAGTTAAAGAAGAAGAAGAAGGTATCCTCCCATTAATCCCTGTGGGGAAATTCTTTTGTGCATTTAACCCATCCCACTGTGAGAGCGATGTGCTCTCACTGTGGGATGGGTTACTTGTCCCCTGGCGCCTGTTACCGTACAGGCGCCAGGGGAGCAGATAGAGATTAGGTGTCTTGCTCAGGGAAACTTGGAGCATCATCCCTGCGGTCACCGGCACACCCTCTCTATCCAGGTCAGGGTTGGGTTCAAATATTAGTATGTCATTTGTTGTTATGTACTGTGTTATGTACTATGTACAAGTGCGTTACGTAAAACAATATGTTTGAGATGTTCAAGAACCTTTTTAAGATACGTAAATGACGTATCTTGAAATAAATCCCCCCAACAGGAACACAGGTCACCTGGATGAAAGTCTCATCTCTTTCATCCATCCTTCCACCTCAAACTGTTAGTTCAGGCTGTGATCCTTTGGATGGAGCCTTTGCAATCCCTCCATTGTGTTTGTGTTTTTCTCATGCTAAACCTTTTCGTCTTCTCCTTGTTTGATTCAGAGGCTGAAAATGTGATGTTCTGCCGCAGAACTAATAAGCAGCTTTTATGGGCTCATTTTCTCTCCTTTCTTTCGACCTCTTTCTGCGCCGCATACAATCTTTTCTTTCTCATCTCATTCATCTAGCTCCTCTCTTCGGGTGCGGCCCAACGATTAAGGGTTTTTGTGGGAAAGCGGAGTCTCCGTGAAGCCTGCTCAGGGTCAGGAGCCTAAGGCTGGCCTCAGGGACTAAATATAGAAAGAGAGCTTTGGTCCAGCAATGAAAACTGAAGGTAAAAGCGATACTAAGACAAGAGGGAAGCAAGATGGATTTAGATAAAATACCAAAAGGTTTGTACACAGCAAGAGCTGATGAAGGCGTCTAATAAAGACGGCTAAGAGAGCAGAGCAGAGCATGTCTTACGGTACTCACCCTCCCCAGTGGATCGATGTAATGTCTATAACTGTGCTATCAATCAGAACTCTCAGGCCAGAGGCTGGAAAGCCGTAGATCACACCCACAGCACTGTGTCCGGTCTCTGCTGCACACGCACATCCAAACTACAGCAACTACAGCCTCTGTGGTGCCAGGAGCACTTTAAGGGGTCATACCAGAGCTCATTTTAGAAGTACACTACTTGTTTGGCTTGATACATTTAGTTTTGGGATATAAAATTGAAAGCGTATACAGTACACTGTAGAAAACTACCCAGAAATATGTGTCTATCAGCCACCCGAACCTAGCCTTTCAAGTTAAACGAACAGTTGGTAAGATTCAGCAGCACAAAGCAGTGATGCTGCAGCCTGCAACCAAACACACTTTGCTTTGACTACTGTGATTCACTTTTCTCGTCACTTCTCGTGGCTGTCTCAACCGTTATCCAAAACGCTGAAGCCAGATTACTTACCTGGACTGTTCGAAGGTCCTACATCACCCCCATACTCTGATCTCTCCACTGGCTGCCTGTAGCTTTTAGGATACAGTTCAACGACCTCAGCCTCACCTAAAGAGGACTCCATTGCCCCTATGATCATACTGTATTTGTCTTTTAAGGGGTTTTTCTTGTTGAATTCCTGTCCTGTAAAGAGCACTTATATATATATATATATAATATATATAAATACATTTGACTTTACTTACCAAACAGTGAAAGTTACCTTCCAGACAGACTTAGTGTGTGTTAAAATATAGAAAAGGTAAGGCTTAAGAAGAAGGAATTGTCTATATCAAATGAAAGTATTAAAATGGGGAAAAGGTTCCATTATCCAGAAGTCAAAGAGGGCAATAAAACAAGCTCTTAATTTAGCAATGAAACCATGAGGTCTTTGAAGTGTGTCGCTGCCGTTGCATCATGAAGAGCGAGCTGCTTTTCTGCACTGAAAGAAAATCACTTATAGATGAAAGGCTGGCGCATTTCGTTCAGTATGGAAAAAAAGCATGGAGGATAACAAAGAAGTGTTTATCATTTCATGACCTCCATGAACATTAAACTCCAAACCTACAAGCTGTTCCTTCGGGTTTACTTTCAATACATTTGAAGTGTTCACATTACTGTGTGAATAATTCTTTGATCGCTGCAGAGAAGGAGGGAGGATTTGGACCATGACTGAATGTTGGACGAAGACGAAGAAAAGAAGTAAAGAGGTGATGACAAATTGATGTTAGGAAATTCTAGAACATCTCCTCTCCTCCTCTAATCATCGGGGAGCAGAGATAAAGTGTGTATGGCATGTGTGTGTCTTAGTAACAGACTTACAAAAATAACTGTGCATGCATGTGGTTCAGGGGATTGGCTTCAAATGAGTGCATGTCGGATAATGCGTGTGTGTGTAGTTGAAAATAGAGTTAAAGTGTAGGTTTGAGATGTTTTCCGTGCATGTTGGCATGGTTGAAAATAGCCACAAAATGACTTTGGATATTGTATGGGTGTGTGTTTTTTTAGGTGTGTGTATGTGCAACTCAAAGGCTTTGACAAACTAAAAAAAGTTGTAAGTGTGTGTGAGTGTGTGTATGTGTTTAGGCCAGAGTGTTTGTGTGAGTTTGTGATTGAATGTAGCCTTAAAGTGTGTGTGTGTGTGTGTGTGTGTGTGTGTGTGTGTGTGTGTGTGTGTGTGTTTGTGCACGTTTTACTTATAGTGCTCATTAATAATCTCTTTTCCAGACAGGTAAAAAAAGAGGTGATCAATCAGTTGTCTCTGTGTGTGTGTGTGTGTGTGTGTGTGTGTGTGTGTGTCACTAGTTTGGTCTCTTCAGGGGCCCAACTCTTTATAGTGGGTCGTCTATCGCAGAGTCCTTCCCCGCATGTTGTCATCTCTTTCTTCATTTGCTGCTTCTCGAGGCCACTGCTTCCTCGTTAGTGAACTGCCACTTTGCTTTCATCTCCACTGACATTCAGGGGAAATCAATTCCTCTTCAAGCAAGTGAAATGAATCTATTACCTTTTGGGCTTTTCTTCCTCATTCCCACATCCTCTCCGCTCGCACACACAGACACACGGACTCAAAACAGAGGATGTGGGCGTGACCTTTATTAGGCCGTATTGAACGGTAAGCTGTTCTCAGCAGTGCTGCGTCGACAGGGCCATATGGAGAGTTCTGATAAAGTAAGACTTCTGAGGGAGGAAACCCTACGAAGCGCTTTCAGGATCTTTACTCAATCTGACCGGGGGCAAAAGTAACATACATTTATGTTACGAATGACCATTGATCCATCTTCTCTGATTTACGTAGGTGCTCAAGTTACGTCCAACTTTAAAATGACCAACATTTGTTTTTGGAATGATAATGAATCATCAAATCATCCAATTAAAAAAAAAAAGTCATCTCGTCCTTCTCTCCCTAGTGTTGCAAACCTGTTTAATGTATTCTCCCTGCGTATGTGCGCCTCTATAACCTCTCAATCCTCGCTTGGTCTCACACTCCTGGCAAATATGCTAATTTAATGCATCCAATGGAAGTGATGCATACTGGATGTAAAAGAGAAGCAGAAAGAAAACTGGCCGTTCCAAATAAATGACTGAATGTTTAGTTTCAATGATTTTCGGTTTTAACGAATGGGCTTTGCTACCTTAGTGCAAAATAAAAGGGGGAACACTCCCCAAAGTCTCCTGACTGTATGTAAATGCAAATAATGTCATCCTATATTTCACCCCTTCGCCTCTGGAGGTTGAATGCAGCAACCCTGATTCCTCAGCATCAGCCAAAGTAGATGAGCTTGCAACTTCAACACAGCCGTCGCCCACCAATATTTCCCCGTCACTTACTTGACGGCCCACTTCCTGGATGAAGTCTCGCCGCGTCCGCCTGTCTTTCTGTCCCTGTCTCTCTCTGTCAGACGACTCCGATACTGCAGATGCTGCCTGCTTAATTATAGTGAGTTGGGGTGTGTTTATTTTTTCAAGGACTGCGAGTCCTAAAATAGACTGGAGGGGCGAATTATGGCCCTGGTTGCTCATGTGTTTGTGACTCAGCATAATTCAGTGAGATGTGGATACAAGGCAGAGTCTCTGTTTTCTGTCAGCCAGATGTACAGCTGACCAGAAGGATGGGTGTGTGTGGGGGAAATCAATCCGGGGGGGAAAACATGTGTCCAAGTTAATTATGTACAACAGGAGGAATGGGAGAGATACTGGCAGATATAAGGGCCAAGAGAGTATCTACCATTGATGTGTATATATATACATATATATTAATGCATGGCATCTTGTTATCTTACAACATTCACTTCCTAAATTTGGGCAACAGAACTTCCAAAAATGATTTACTAAGATCAACAGTGCGTTTGGCTGGTGCGTTGTACCGCACTGTCCTACCTTTGATTCCTGCTTAGTTCACGCCTCAACGTCACTCGTCCTCCCAATATAACAGCATTGCGTACTTTTGTCCGTGGCCGGAGTGGGGCCACTTTTCATCCCGGGAATTTAAGGGCCAAGACTGGCCCACTTTTTCCATAGCGGTGGAAATTGGATAGATGAAGAAACGATTGAGCTCTTACTATCCTGTAGTCGGTTTTTGTTGATACCATGGTTCAACAAATAATGTAATGGTTAGATAACTTAAGATGAGAAGTTAACTATTCCACCAGCAGAGGTTGATAAATGAAGGAAAGCTAAAATAAATAAATTAAGCATTTGAAACATATCTCACTCTTCAACAAAGCATATTGAACTAATGTTTACAGTTCAACTCACAGTACAGTACATAGTTACATTGCAAATGGCAGCAACAACATCTACAGTAGTAGTGACCGCCTCAGCAGGGCACTGGTTTCAGCCACTTTATCTACAACTGTGTCGTTGCTTATAGACATGAGGATTTCCTTCTCTGTGCACTTGGACGTGATTCAGAATCAGAATCAGAAAACATTTATTGCCATAGTCTGTCAACATACAAGGAATTTGACTTGGCGGTTGGTGCTCGACAACAGACGACTGGACAACAAGACAACATAGTGCAAGGAATAAAATAAAAGCCTCCAAGTTGTCCTGACTCAATGAGGCTCAGTAGCCTATTCTTCACAAATGATATGATTAACAGCTGTGAGGAGGTTGTACATTGAGAGCATTAAATGGACACAAATGGAACAGTTTTTGGAGGAGGAACAAGTCCTGCTTTCAAGGATACCATGACATTTAACTCAAAGGCAGCATCATCTAAAAGCTCATCAAAAAAATTCAATTTAGTATCTTGCTTGCGAATAGGTTGACAACGCAACAACGATATTTAACCAACGTAGTTACATTGCTAATCATTAGGCCTATGTCTCTCTTTACCATTTGCCACTTGTGTTTGTCCTCTTAAAAATAAATCGGTATGTTTGGCACCTTCGGCAGCCTCCTCCAATGCCTTTCTTTTTTTCAACCGGGCTTTTCCATCCGTGGTGTGTAGCCTACTTTAAAAGAAGATGGACTAATGTGACAAACAGGGAACTCTCCCGATTCTGCCGATTACGCACCCCAGGCTTGCTTTGTCATGTAAATGAAGATACTTACTTATCTTGGGCTCTCCATCGTAAGTCCAAACTACAGTTACAGAAGACCAAAGCTATTCTTTCTCATTTGTTAATTTAAGCCGGCCCCTGTGTGGGTCATGCTGACTTCGCAATCACCACAACAATTGTTAAAGTAATGGAACCAAAACAACGAATCAGAATCTGTTAATGTGAAACGTATGTCCAGGAGGTTTCCAGTCTGGTTTTCAATCAGCTTAAGTATAACAAAGTAGAACTGACGCTGATGAGAAAAACAATGTTTCTATTCAAACCGGTGACTTGCTGGTGATTTTAGCATGGCCACTGATAAATTAAATGCATTATATAAATTAATATAATTATATATAAATAAATATTATATATATTATATATAATATATTATATATAAATTAAATATTAATATAATTTATATAAATAAATTAAATGCACCTTAGGCTGTATGATTGGAAAATATGGAGGGAGTGATGAGTTGGCATTACCTGAAAACAGCCCCTGACAGCGATGGTAAATACAGAGCTTACTTCAGCCATAAATTATTCTTCATCTAATTACATTTTAAACCTGTTAAAAACCCTTTGCATTAAAATGAAGGGGCAAAAACAGCCACAACACAGCTCGCCCAGACACTTCTTCTTTGGTGGACCCCAGCCAACCAGGAGGTTGCTCTGCTCCCATTGCAGCCCTCCCTCCCTCCCTATCGCCATAGCAACCCCCTCCAGCCGGCAAAGCCAGCAGCTTGTAGGAGGAAGGTGTAAAAGCTCTGGGCGCCGATTGGCTTCTAAGGCAGAGAGTGACGGATTACTTTGAGGTTCTACGCTGCGGGTTGAAGGCCCCGTAGCCTACAGGGGCCGCTGGGGTTGACGAAGAGGACTCAAAAGAAGAGAGGAGAGGAGACAACAGGAGAGGAATCAAGAGAGAGGGTGTGAAAACAGGAAGGAGTCTTTGTATCACATTGTATTCAGACTGGATTTTCCGTTGAAACCAATTGGTGGGAAAAAGGGAAGCATTAAAAACAACATGTTGAACTGTGTGAATTCTGTGATATAACAGGATTTATTTTCCTTATTTTGTCCTCATGTGGGGAGTTTATAAAAACACTTTATAAGTCTGTCCTCAACACTGTTCTTTATGTACAAAAAGTAATGCAATGTCATTCAAAAATAATGTATGGCCCACATAGTCAGTAAAATCCACGTTAACATGAACAAAGACAGGTGAACTAAAGTCTGTATTTACTTTAACACAAACTACGACCATATCTGAAATGTAAGCAAGGTGCTTATTGCATAAATACTTCCATTTGCTGGGAATTTGTCGGAAAAAGAATGAGAAATGTCATGTACACCGAACTATTTAGTTCACTTGTATATCACAGAGTTGAATACATCTCACACATAGGTGTAGGTCTTTTGATTTCAAATGTATTTATTATTTTGTGTGCATTACTTAGAATTCATCCAGTTCAATTTAAAAACTGACAAAATATATTTCTGAGATATTTTTAAGTTGAACTTCAGTTGTTTAATGTATACAGATAATGCAACTGTTAGGCTACCTCAATAGTTTAATAGGCACTAAATGATTGAATTTGAAAGACAGCATGAGGATGGATACATTTTTTCATAAACTATTGATCTTAGTGGCCACATAGTAGTCAGGACAGAAGAAAGAGAGAGAGAGAGAAAATCAATCTGAGGGGAATGCTGAAGTGAATGTCAACATCCTCTTCATGACAGGAAGCAACAGGGTTCAAGACAAGTGTGGTTAAAATTCTCAGAAAGTCAAGCACTTTTTCTTGCTTTGACTCTGGTCCATTTAGATTTTGAATTTTGTTTCCCTGATGCCCTCAGGTGATCCCCCTTTCTTTTCTTCTACTCGTCCTGTTTCTATCCGTCTATTCATTTTCCTCTCATTTCCTGCTTTCTTTCCCCTCAGTCATGTTCAGACATGGTTTACCCTGCAGTGACCCAGCACGGAAATTGCACCACAGACAGTTTGGTGGTTTGAAGCAGAGGTGGGACCAGATGTTGTGAGGGGGGCAATGGCCAGGCTTCCCTTTTCACAAAGGTAAATTCATTATTTTTACATTGATAACAATGCTGCAGGGTGAAACATTTGTTATTGGGCAATAGGTTTGTATGGGGCTGGTTTCATTGAAAAAAAATCTTTCCTTTAGATTTTGGATTACTGCAAATTTATAAACTTTGAACCCGTAACATAATAATTTAGGCTGCTGTCATTTATAATCAAGGATAGCCACCGATGCCAACACCAGTTTTATAACATATGAACAGTTACTCAATCATATTTGAATTCTGTAGGCAATAGCATAGTCAAATTTGTAGTAGTAGTATAGAACAACCTTAGCCTGACGTAGTCATACTCATACAATTCTACACATACACACACATACAATTCTAGTCAGAATTTGAGTCTGATGCTGCTCCATTGAGCTGTGATTATGGGGCGTGTTTCAATCGAACCAAGAAAAAAATGCCTCAGCACTCAATTGGATAGACCTACAACCAATAAGAGCAACGGAGTGTGTGACGTATGCCAAAGACATCGTTCTTATCAACAAATGCCTTGATGGCGTTTCTCTGTTCCTCTTTTAAAATGAATTGGCTGTCGATATCTTTCAGAACAGACCTGATAGCAGAATCTACACACCTCAATTCTCCAGCGGCAGCCAGCGTTGTTGTAAACGAATTCAACCCAAGTGCTTTTTGGTGACGTGGTTGATTACGTTACTGTTGATCATCTGTCCATCATCGTATAAAGCCCCCCCTGACAATTTGATTGGCCACCTGATTTCGGGCGTGCAATACTCGCGCCGCTATGGAGCAATGCCAGACCGACCTTCCCGACCTCAAATGTTGTGGGTGGGACTAAGTTCGGAATGGCACCCAGGCTAGAACAACCCTCCATTCAAATATTAGTATTGACATAGATGGCAATATTTCCCCATTAACAGAACCTTTAATTCATTCAACTGCATACATGAGAAAAAGTCAAAGGTACTTGATTATTGATGGGGGATCCAGAGGGTCTGCAAAATAATTTTCTATTAATTAAAATATAGCATTGTACCATTGATGTCCTAACTATAGATTTTCAACAATAAAAAATGAATTCCCCCAACGTTTGCTTTGGGTCAATATAAATGCTGATAACACATACTTCATGAATAGGTTCCTTCACTCACTCTAATTCAAATATTGCTCTCAAAGTCTTGTGAAGTAATAGGCATAATTATGTCAAAGCGTAAGTTATAAGTGTTTTGCCAATCAGCCTTTTTGACATTTGATAGTGACAAGTCGATAACTGACTTCCCCTCTGACAGGAAGCAGCGCGTGAAGCTGGGGAATCATGTCTCAGCCTCTCGGTCCATCACCACCGGTTCCCACCAAGGCTGCGTTCTTTCCCCTCTGCTCTTCTCCCTGAACACCGCACCACCATTCACTAGTCCGTCAAGGTCCTGAAGTTTGCGGATAACACCAACCTCATCTCTGGTGGGGATGAGTCCGCCTACCGGGTGGAGTCAAAACAACTTCAAGCTCAACGCTCTAAAGACAGTGTCAATGGTAGTTGATATCCAAAGGAACATAGCCACATCCTCCCCGATCATCCTGTGTGATGATCCCCCGTCAACGCTGTGGAGTCCTTCTGCCTTCAGGCCTCCATCATATCCCAAGAGCTCAAGTGGGAGCTAAACATCAGCGGGCCATTCCACAGACACTGCGCTCCTTACTGTCTCGGAGCAACTCCACACTGCTGGAGCCGCCATAACATATGTGGCAATAAATAGCTTCTGATTCTGTATCAGGATTGAAGGGCATGGTGGATTCTTTATTCCCTTTGTTGACTCATGAGTTACTGGCTTTTCTTAAAACCCAAATTTCCATTGATATGCACAGAAACGTAAAAACAAATTAGGAGATTGCACATTCATGCACCTCAGAGGTGAGATGAAACACGCTTTTCAAGCCAAAGTCATAAATGTGGCTATCTAACAGGCAGATCGCCAAAAGCCCAATAAATCCTGAAGGGATAAGCTAACTTCATGAGAGAATAGGCTCATTTTTGAAGCGAGATTGCCCTGTAAAACCGCTCCACAGCTCTGGCTTCAAGGTTTGCTAAGTCCATTACGTGTGTGTGCATGTGTAAGCACACTTCTTGCTGAGTCAGTAATGAGGAAAGGTCTGCTCTGCCAACATGTCCGCCCTGACCCCTTTTCTTGGAGGGACATGAGAGGAGTCTTTGAGTCTCCAGACCAGCGGAGCGAGCTAGGCACTGCCACGGCGCACCGCACCATTAGGATGCAGTGAGGCCGATGGCAGCCTTCGGCTGCTGCGCAGGCCAAACCAGCCACGCTGGAAGAATAACCCAAAGCTGGAAAGAAAACTACCGGGACGCCACCAAGTCCAGATGGACGGATTATGACAGAGAGATCCGTGTAGGGAAGTGCGAATGGGGTTCGCATAAGATATCAGGTAGATATCAAGTATCAGGGAAGGTAATCTTCCCATCTTCATTTAAATTTTCATGTCATTAATTCTAAAACAAAAGTAACTTTACTTTTGAAACTATCAAAACATCAGTTATAAGCAGCAAAAAAAACATGCTGCTTGTTTCATTCATACATTATTTAAAAAAAGATACAAAATAATTTGTTACACCAAGTACCACCTCAAAAAGTTAGGTTTAGGCAGAAAGTTAGGTTTAGGCAAAAAAAAAAAAAACACGGTTTGGTTTAAGACAAATATAGTACCCTGAAGAAGTAACCAAGTTATATAATGAATAAAACAAGAACACCATATCGGTAGAAGCAACCTGCCTTTTTGGCCAACTCCCAAAAAACTTTAAGTGTAAAGTTGGAAGTGTTCCCATTGGGAGGGATTGCTCTTAATGCCAGAGATGGAGAAAAACCTCTTACTGAAGTAGAGCATGATAGGACACATTTAAAGATAAGCAGGTACACAGAAAGTTAACGGCAGCACTTAGTCACAAAATCCCTCCTTGGAAAGCCAGAATAGCAACGACATTTAGCAGCGTTTAAAAATGAACCAGGGCTTGGATTATTCTTTTCTTCAGTAAAATGACTAGGTTGATATCCAGGGAGCGACTGGAGGAAGAAAGGGGAGGCAGAGGATTGAAAAATCTCTCCTCCACCTAATTAAAGGAATATTTTCTTCTCTAACGCATGCAGTCTACAGTACATCTGGCCCACACACACACACACACACACACACACACACACACACACACACACACACTGCACACTGTTTTGAGGTGACTTGCCTTTCACTTTCCCTGAAGTCCTTCAACAATGCATGTACATAAGATAAGGATTCCAGTCACAAACATACGAATGCACACTCATTGCCTTATTCTTGTCACATTTTGTCCCAGCTGTATGCCTAGTTAGGTATCTTGCGCAAACACACACTCATGAACACCTCTCCTGGCTCCTTGAGCTACAAAAGGTAAACAGTGGCTGTGAGATCTGGCCTGAAAGCCGCTCTGTCACCCCCTAAAAGTGCCCTGCTCCACCGCTGTTCATGCCCACATGCGGCCAACGCACTCTCGGCTTACTGCCCCGAGGCCAGAACCTAACGACCGGATCAATATTTATCGGCAACGGAAGTGTCATTACATTCCCATTTCCACTGTGGGCCTGCCGACATTATGACAGTGACTAAGGCAGTGATTCTCAAAGTGTGGTACGCGGTGCTCCCTCTAGTGGTACGCCAAAGTATCACTTTTTTTTACTAAACATTTAAGTACAGTACAGTTTTAATTTAATCTTTAAGAACAGTTTTTTACATGTATTTTAGTACAATGTTTATTTAACTTTTAACGTGCAATACATTTTAATTAAATCATTATTTAAGTGCAGTTTTTTTTCTTCCTATATTTAAGCGCAGTCTTTTACTGTTGAAACTGTAAAATGTTACAATGGCTGACAATATTAAATATACTTCTTTAGGAATAAAACCTCTGCCTTGTTTTTGATGAATACTTAGGCCTACTATGCTACTGTATAGTATGGTCATTAGGTGGTACTTCGAGAGCCAAGTATTTTCTGAGGTGGTTCTTGGTGTAAAAAGTTTGAGAACCACTGGACTAAGGTGACCATTCCAGTCCCACTATACATGCATCAATCAGCATACCAGCACTCAAAGCACGCAGATCAGAGAGGGGGCTGCAAGTTTCAAAACTAACCAGATATGAAATGCACTTCACAGTAAATTTCTATATTTTAAC
This sequence comes from Apeltes quadracus, assembly GCA_021346845.1. NCBI lineage: Eukaryota > Metazoa > Chordata > Actinopteri > Perciformes > Gasterosteidae > Apeltes > Apeltes quadracus. The sequence continues at coordinate 1,656,439 of CM037915.1, forward strand.
ACACACACAAACTCTTCATGTGCAATGACTAGGACTTCTGTCTTAGTGTTGTTCAGTTGTAAGCAGTTTTCTGCTATGCAGTCATTGATTGCATTGACACAGTCCAAGAGCGTAGTTACTGTGACTTTTTATAACTGGTCCCAATAGTAGCAAATGCAAAGAAAATAACAAAGGCCCCAGGACCAAGCCCTGTGGCACACCACAAAACAATTTTCCGGTCTACATCCAGGACATGGTCAAACCCTACATCCCAACCCGTGCACTTCGCTCTTCATCTGCCAAACTGCTTCTTCCTCCCTCACTGAGAGCAAAACACTCGACAAGATCATGACTCTTTGCTGTCCCTGCTCCGGAATGGTGGAACGAAATCACTGGTGACATCAGGACCACAGAGAGCCTCTACTTCTTTCGCCGCAAACTAAAGACACACCTCTTCAGACTGTACCTTGACTAAACACTAACAAATTGCAGCACTTAAATTGTATTGGCCCTTAAATTGTACTTATAATGGCTCTTATCTATAACAATCACCTACATAAGCCCCAATTGGTCACTCAATCCATGTCAGGTTTTCCACCATCTGACCCCAATGTTGTATGTATTGGATGTATGTATGAAGCAAGTAGTGTCCCTAGTATTTTTGGTGCACTAGTTTTTGGTGCAGGGCCTTTTGCTTTTTACTTCTCTAATATGTCAAGTCCACTTGTGCCCTTGCTCCTTTTGAATTGTTTTGTAGAGTTTAAGAGTTTTTCACAGTAATGACCGTTAACCTGGAAAGAAGTATTTTTGTTGTTGTTTTATTCCTCTGTGCCTGAGTCTTAGCCCTGACCACTCACACTTAAAATAGCTAAGGGACATTCACTATATTTAACACATCATTTAGCATCTATACCGGTCATTTCCTTTGACAGCATTCTATCGACTTTTAAAGGACCATTCAGACTGAACCTAGCCTGGGTTTTCCCAGGCTGCCTTGCACGCGCGATTTATTTCACGCTGCAAGACAGTCTGGAAACCATGGAGCAAATTCTCCCCTGAGATAGGGCACCAATCACAGAGCGGGGAGGGTGCAGCAAAACGATAACGTTGAATATGCCTGGCAGGATCATATTGCCCTGACTCCTGTGCGACTGTCACCCCTAACAACGCTAACCTCTCGGATAAACTCTGTGTTTTATTCGATAAAAACATACCAGGGGTCCCCAAACTACGGCCCGCCGGCAAACTTCCGCAGACTTTATGTGCCCGTATAGGCACGGGGGGCCGGGCTGGTGGCGCGGAGCCGACCGCCAGCCCGGCCCCCCGACAGAGCAAGACAGAGGTTATGCGGCCCCCACAAGAAAGACTTTGGGGACCACTGATATATACCTTCTACTCTCATGTTTGCCTTGCACAAACGGCAATAGTCGCTGAACAACATCTTGTACACACAACTCTCTGACCGATCGCCTTCTTCCGCGTAGAACTTCTCGCTAGGAATAGGCGCATTTGACAGACATTCGTAGCGCCCAATAAACGGCTCTGGGCATTCGTAAACCACGCCTCTGTGGTTTCCAGACCCCGTCTCATTTGAGAATGAGATCAGGGTAAAACTAGAAAATCTGCCCCGCTCACAAACTAATTTTAATCAGTGGAACGTTACCAAAATTCCCACCATCCAGTGAAAAGAACAGTAAATCTCCGAATTTTGCGAGTCACCGACTCCTATTTCGAGACATCTGGTTGCAGAAATCCATAAAAAGAACATTTTCGGTGCTGTCTTTCAAACTGATGGCGTTAAAGGAAAAAAATGGAAAGTCCTGCGTCTACTTTAGGACACTATTTTCCACATACACACACACACACAACCAAAGATAGACCAGACCTCAGTGTGTGGAACATGGGAGTCTGACAGATGGTAGCCATGTCTCAGTTTACTGCTGTACATGGATTCACCCGCTAGCACACACACACACACACACATACACTTGCAGATTTAAACCCACACAATTATAGTGACAACTGACAGTGAACAATATGTGTGATGTATATGAACAGATAATGTCTTCTAGGTAGCAGCTACTCTTTGGGAATAATTCAGACACCCTTCTGAACATGAATGGCTGTAAACAGCTCGATTAAACCTGAGACACATTCTACAACTGCTTAGCGGGCAGATGTGGCGAAGATGGGCAAATTTAGCATCAATAACATGCATGTCTCTGATTCAAGGGAAGACAAAGTACAACGGCAACCCCCACAACCCATAAAACATTTGGGATACCGTCATCTGTTAAATACAGACGTCTGCACCACACTGCACCTTCTCAGCTATTTGTGACTCAACGCGAGTACACAAACTGCACGAGCGCGGTTTTAAGAAACTGTTTGAAGATGCTTCATCACCATCTTTAGACTTGTATAACCTTGGATCATGAAGACATCAGGCATTCTGTGGAAAGGAGTGTGAACAAACTTTTCCCATGTGCAACTCTACTGGTATGTGTCTGCAGTGAGGGATTGGAAAAGTGTGTGCGTGTGTGTGTGTGTGTGTGTGTGTGTGTGTGTGTGTGTGTGTGTGTGTGTGTGTGTGTGTGTGTGTGTGTGTGTGGAATCACCTTTGTGCAGGGAGTCATTGCTGATGACGCAAAAATGAAGTTCTCATGGATACAAAATCGACTCTCTTTTCCTGACACACACAAACTCACACTTGCTCTCTCGGAAGAGCCAGGAAGTAGACTACTTCCTGTTTCCTCTCTGGAAAAGCCTACTTGTTGTTTTGAGCTCTGGGGATGTTTCTTATGTGGATGTTTTTCACTGTCTACTCTAAAATCAAGGGTTTCTTCCTGCTTTGTTGAGGTAGCCGTAGCGGTTAGCCTCTAGCTAACGGAAGCTCACAGCGCTTACAGCTGATGAGGCAGTCTGAGTGGAAGCACAGTGCCCAACCCTCCGGGCCCCCCTTCCCCGGACAAACACTGTTCGGTCCGTAGCTTTTATTTGCATTGACGTTTAAAATATAAAAGAGGAGGAAATCTTTCTGGGCTTTCCTTATGAAGTCTCAATTGAAAGAAAGGAAAAAAAAGAGTGTGTGTCCTTTGTAGCAGCCCTTTCATCGGCTCTCTAATGAGGTCCAGACACTCAAGCAGCTGGTCATCAACTCTAGTAAAGTCTAGTAAGGGTCGGCCGCTGCCTGACCCAAAGTCCAGACGGGTAGAGACACTGTCGGCCTGCTCTGAGTTACTCGGGCAGAGTTTCAGGAGGACATGTGGGAAACCTGAAACTTCATGATGGAAACCAATATTAAACCCAGAACTCGATTGGGACTGAAGCAGTGAAAGGATGTCACATCCTAAAGGACAATAATCAAGGTTTACTGGTGCACGACACAGCAGGGGTTCCTGCGAGGGAATGCTAACATCCTGCCAAGTTGTCACTACATCCAACATGTACGTAATTTGCTCTGCCATTCACTGGTGTGAGAAATGGTAACAGAACATCAGAATATTAATATTCTGATTTTTTTTTCATATCATAAAATTATGCAGAAAAGATTCAGACTATTGGCTTTTATTACACCACAAAAATGGCACCTTGATGTGTCAAATAACGTCTTGGAGGTTCTTGTTTTAAGGATTGGAGACATTTCTCATTTTCCGATTACGAGGCCACATGTTTGAGGTCCCCGACCCCGTTGACTCAGCAGTCTCTCTCTTTACAGTACACCATCTGTTAGTTACAGCCACAGACCAGCGAAGGTGAGGAATTTAGAATTTCCCTTTGAAAATTCCAGGCAAGAATTTGAAATGATTTCCTGAGACTTTCCAATTCCTTGATTAAAAAAAGCCTAGATCTGTAACATATCTCCCTTTTCCCAAGATATACGGTTGAGTAAAAAAAATAAGAATAAAAGTGTCAGAGGCAGAAGGCCTTATGACTTTGAGGCGCGAAAGCATGCAGGCTAAAGAATCACACTGTGTTAGAAGCTCCCAACTCAGCATCCACATACACACTAAAAAATATCCCAGAGACGCTGACAAGAAGGAAAGATTTTTGCTGGGCCGATCACAGAGAGGCAGACCTGATCTGTAGGGGAGCCAGAGCAACAGTAGCTGAATCCAGGGAGTCAAGCTGGCTAAACTAAACGAGCCGACCCGTTTAGCTCTATTTTAACAAAGAGGGTTACCTCTATTCGGCAGAGATGACTCACATTTCACCTGTGTTTGGATTTGTGTCCCCTGCTATATGTACTGTAGAGAATCTACTGCATGGCAGGGTTTTGTCTTTACAATCCTGATGTGAAAAGGTTCCGGCAGGCAGACAGACAGAAGCAGCTCCCTGACGGAGGAATTATGACCTGAGGGATATTCTATTGTGGGCTTTTGACACCACTGGTGGTTTTGTCAGATTAGTTTGCCCCTTTTTTCCAACACTACATATTTCCTTTTAATTTAGAACATAACTCTACTTTGTCCATCTGGACTTTTTTGTGATGATAAAAGGGAACCTTTGTGTGGGTTCTGATTTGTAAAAATCAGTTTATACAATTCTAGTAAAGAAATAAATCAGTAAAATCAACAAACAAAATTAAACATCACATTTTGTGTACCGACTGGAATAAAATTACTAACAGCCCTAACTCCCATAAAACATTGAGATAAACTACATGATGCAGAATGTTTTTTTTTCTGCTTGGTTGATTAACGCCTATCAACCACTTTTTTAAAATTCCTTTGATCCTATTGGATCAAACAGCTTAGGGGCATTTGGATTCACATACCTGGTGTGCTTTTTCTACTTATATCAGCGTCTTCAGCGTTGTCTGGGCCAGCGCTCCGTTCTTTTCTTTGTTAGTTCCTAGCTTTGCTAAGGAAATGTACATAAGCACTGCCATGTGCATTTTCAATTACTTTTTACCGCCACCCCAAAATAAACGGTGTGAGGAAACATTAATGAATCAATCAGTCGATGAGAATTATTTTTTAGGAAAGTTACATGGTATAATAATGCTTATTACACAAGCAAGAGGGTCCATGGTGGTGGGTTGCATGCGTTCTTCCTTACCCCACAGCGACAAATAGCTTAACTCGACTCTGAGCACGAGATTCACGGTTTTCATTGCTGCTTTGCTTTCTGTCTGTGTTCACTACCGTTGGCATTACACTGCAAATTAAATTGAATTTGGCTATCTCTCAAACTGAACACGGCGCTGCAGGCCACCATCCCTCCCGCTCGGTTCCTTCGCCTTCCACAACAGATGGAGCTGCGAGTCGGTTGCAGTCGATGCAGAGAAGGCCTTTTTTCTACTTGGAACATGCTGCCAACTCTCTAAGCCAAACTTGTTGTGTGTGTGCTAGTTTAGGCCACAGTGTGATAGGACTGTGCCCCCCAGCCCCTCCTCTGTCTCTTTTACAAGAGGTCGTGCCCTTGCTGCTCCTCGGAGAAAGGTGAGAGTTTGCACTCGGAGGCCAGACGGGATTCCCACGCCTGCTAAACATGCCTGAAGCTGGAAGACGCTGCCCGGGACGTCATCTGTCGGACAACAAAGGTGCTGCCATGTGTGTGTGTGTGTGTGGGGAGGGGGGGGGGGGGGGGGGGGATGCAAGGAGAGGGGAAAACTGGTGAATGGAAAATCAGCAAAAGTAAAAAAAAAAAAAAAGGTACTGCGATAAAAAGGTGTCCATTCCAGATATAATATTAAGATAAAGATGAGATGTACAGGAAGTCAACAACACTTAACACACGTACACACCGCTCACTAGTAGCCGTCTCCCCCGTGTAATCACACATAAATACACAGTGTGGCATTAAAACTTCTATCCCAGCTCCGGCACGAACACCCTGTTTTACTCATCTGCTCTTCAATCAGAGCGTCCTGGATGCAGCACCCTGTCATCACCACAGCCGAATAAAACATCCGCTTTGTGACCCACGTCTGTGTCTGTGTCTCTCTGTGTGTGTGTGTGGCAGAAGCTGATGCAATGCCTGTGGAGATTGGCACAACTCTGGGAGCAGGATCCAGAGGAGCTTGGGGTTTAAAGAAGTCTTGGTTTAGTTCCTTAACAATTAAGTCCCTGCCTGAAAGCTCATTTAATGACATACAGCAGAGAAGTCTCCATCTACGCTTTTTAGATCATTTAACTGGGTGGAACTCTCAAAGATTTACTCAATAACACCAACTCCACCAGGTGTGATCCCCCCACCACGCACACCGAGTAGAAAATAGGGTTTTCATTCATCTTGTGAGGTGTATCGCTTGTGTGTGGTCACATTGTGGATATGGAAATGAATCAACTGATGCTCCTCTTTAAAATGTGACCACACTTTCAATGGGTGAATGACGACATGAAGTGAAATTGCGCTTGACTAGAAACCAGATATACACGTCCATTTAGCTTTTACCATGAGGTTAAGAGGAGTCAGCAGTCAAACCATTCTGTCAACAAAGACATAGGTCTAAAATGTTGAAAATCTCACCATGATGGATAAAGTACGCGTGTGAGATTAGTCGTGAACAGACAGCTTGACGCACACAAACATGCGCCTGCGCCTGACCGAACACATGACTCGCATAGTTTTTCTATCTATCAAATGTATCAAATGACTGTTTTAGCTGTGCCTATTAGAAAATGTATCATGACTTTCTTAATTCAACGTAAATTGCTGCCCATGATTTGGAATTGATAACAGATGATGGATGTCTCTGTGTCTTCAGCATGCTTGTCCCCCTATGTTGGGGTTTTAACGGTCAAATGTCATGCACAGATTTAACCTGAGGTCAAATGAAGTTGGCTTCACTTTTCACACAAGGCAGTGGGGTCTGGAACTATTGATCTGTTTAGCTGCTGACATTATATTAGGAGTGCAGTAAGGAAATGTCACTTTTTATAGGTTCCCTGATGAGGTTAGTTTCCTTTGTGGAAATGAGACAAATTGTCACAGTGGTGATTCACTCAGAAGAAACACGCTCTCTGCTGTGGGGTTCATTGCTTCATTGCATGTACATAGAGTTCCACTGGTTTCCCATAAAGACTGAAACTAAAGCAGAAGGCAGATAGAGCCTGTAACACACCCTCTTCAGCCGCTGGAATCAATCTATTTCTGCTGATGGAAAGGAATAGCAGGAAAGAGTAGTGTGCCTCCTGTGCAGCGCACAGTAAACCTGTTGTACTGTAAGCATCACCGAGTCTGCATCGCGCGCACTCCGCCCTGCCGCGTCAGAACGCAGGACCGCGCACGCTGCTGGAGCTCACAGCGCGTGGACAAAACATCCAGACCCACGGGCGTTGATTCAGTCAAACGACTCCGATCTGCTCGGTTCATATAATGGATGAGAAAACTCTCCCCGCGGAGCCCCCGCCGGCATGGAGAGGACTTCTTTGTGGCGTGATGAATCGTTAAGCACATCTCCAGGCGCGCACAGACAAGAAAGGGCATTGGTTTTTAAGTTCTCCCCAGAGACTGTTCGTTTCCAGATGATGGACTCCAAATGGATTTTGGCTCCTTCCTCCATCTCCTACCTCTAAGATGAAACAATCTCTCAAACGCCCACGCACATTGCGCACATTGCACGCCATGCACAGATTCCCATCGCCGAACCACGTTTCCAGAGACAAAACAATCTCCATGCCACTTGTCCGCTGATGGGGGGGGGGGGGGGGGGGTCAATCCCTTCCAAACGCTCGCCCCCACCGCGTAAAGAGAACTGCTCAACAAAAGCGCAACAAGACCATCAGGTCGGGATCAATGGTGCCTCAGCGGCGGCGTGCTCGGGCCGAACGATGGACGCGTCATGCGTCCCCTTCGTTAGTGTACAGCCCGGACCAAATGTGTCAACATGCCAGGCGGCTGTTCGACAACATCTCATTCATCACACCCGCACACGCACAGTGGGAGAGGCGAGAGGAGGGAGATCCTACCTGGTTGGAACATACTTTGGAAATAAAAGATGACCAGAATAAAGGATCCCAAACAAGTGGCGAATAGCATCCGGCATATCCGGCTCATCCTCAGTAGTTCGCTCAGAGTCTGTTTCATGGCGGGGCACGGCTGAAGGGCCGGGTCTGTCGGAGGCTGCGGGCTCTCTGGCTGCTGGTACTGATGAGGATTGTACGCCGGTCAATGAACTGAACGCATGCAACGCGGAGCGTACCACTGCGCCGCCGGTGGGGGGGGAGGCACACGAGGAAATGAGCGCGTCCAGATGTGCTCTTCTAAAGAGCGTCAGATGAATAAACCTGTTGTTTATTATTTCTAAAAACTGTGAGCTATAAAAGAGTCAGGTTTTACATACATTATATAATAGGTCACTTATCACGGTGGTTTCAACCAGTAGAAACGAGTAAAACAAGCATCTGCATCATGTACTGCAGAACAGTAGCTACTTACTTTCCACCCCCTCTTGAATATTTATTCTTTGCCAATCATGTCTCGTGATTTCCTGTTTTATTTTGAAAGTTAACCGTCTTCTCGTTTCAGGCAACTTCCCCGTATGTGCCGGTCTGATTGCCACCCATGCCCTAACCTGTGTGTATTCATTGACGTTATAAAACATGATGACTTACAGAACGACACCCCAGTTTTTAAAATACATCGGTCATAAAGAGACACAAACCAACCAGGAAGGGATTAAAAACGACAAAAAAAGAGACCTGAACAACAACAAAAAAGACACAAAGAGACACTAAGCTGCTATAAAGACTCACTAATGGGCATGACGAGACATGTACACATCTACACAAAGAAACTTAACAGCTATGAAGGGATTAAAAAAGGACAACAAAAAGTCTGAAATTTAAGGGTTACACAAAACCGCACAAAGTAGTCTTAAAGTCCTCAAAAAGGAAAAACAAAGTGATATGTGCAGACACAAGAGGGGGCCGGGGATCTAATGTCTTATAATTCACCAATGGTATTATTTAGCTGTGATGTAGTAGAAGTGATATTAGTGGTACTCACCGTACAAGTTCAAATAATATCAGTGGTACCAATAGCAGCAGCAGTAACACAGGAAATATTAGTTACAGATGTTGTGACAGTAAAACTACAGCAACAAGTTGGCTCAACGCGCACATCATAGCATCCTCCTGCGTTCTCCATCTTCCAGTGCTGCATGATTGGGCTGGTCTGCATACAGCTACAAGGACCTCTAGTGGCGGATGCTGGACTAACGTGGGCCGGCTTGAAGTACAAGTGCCTGTTGTGTAGCTGATGCTTTGGGGTCTTACCAACTCTTGAGGAAAATAGCTGTCTCTTTACCAGAAGATGTTCTATTACTGTGGTGGTGATCTATCAGTATGCCCTTGGCGATTCAGGCAAACACATCAGAATCTCAAAAATATGACCTTAATAGCTCTGCCATTCAGTTAATATAAAACACTCTAAAAAGGGAAAATCATCCCGAATATTTTACTTTTTTTGTAAATGTCTCTGTGGCAATCCATAATTAAATCATATGCACATTCTACGTATACAATACAAACTTTTAATAGACAAAAAGAAAACAATGATATTGTGTTTTTCTTCGCCCTTCATTTTAAGTACAGACCTGATATGGTGATTGCTGGGTAAATGTATAATAATGCTGTCAAATGTTAAGCACGTATTTGATCAGATAATAAGTTGTGGCTAGTTCTAGCGGAAAATATGTCAAGACTACCGAAATGAGCAATCTGCAAGCCGAAAGGTCAATCGTACCTTTCAAACACAACCGTGCCAGTAAGAAGTGAACCCGTCCTAATTACCCATTTGCAACCAAATCACTCAGAACTCATTCTTCTACTCATCAATAATTCAGGCTAATGGAACACCATCCCCAAAGCCCTGATACCCCCAGGACTGGGGACTTCTATTTAACACTCCAATAAGTGCCTTCATAATCAAATTTAAAAAATGAAAAGTATTACCTGCTAATGTGTTCTTGGGTCAGCTGTTAGAGATGGACTGTGAGGTTTATTACATTTTGTCCATGAATTATTAAACATTCAGACAGGCAGCCTTTGGAGCAGGAACTCATTTGAATCTGCTGCTCTAGCATTGACACCAGACAGCAGAGCTTTCCCAAGGACTCAACATGGTAATACCTGAAAACCACTTTCAAAAAAGTGTGAGACATCAAGAAGGGCCTTTTGACTCCATATCATTGCGTGGAGGGAGGGGCGGCTCAAACAGCCATTGCAGCACCGCTGTTTTCTACTCAAATGGGCTGCTAAAAAGGGACGCTCACAGTGGCGGCTTGTTGTCGCTTTTTGAGACCGCATTTCATCGCTGCGACAAAGCCTTGGAGGATGTCTCCAGCATTCGGGCCCCTGATGTGGATGCGGAGCACGCAGTGCTGTTTAGACACAGCAGTGTGGCAGTGGATACTCCAAATGTTTTCAGTCAGAAATAGTCAGTCGTGTTGGGTAGTAAATGGTTCCATCCGCTTGGCGTTTTTGAGTCTGAATCTGACTCCATTGCATTCAAACTAAAGGCCGGCGCATGCTTCTGCGTCGGCGTCTCCGTTGCGTTTGCGTGTTGCGTTGACGGACGTGTTTCAATTCATGGTTCAAAAAGGCTTGCGTGTGTTGCAAAGCAATTCACCGCCAGAACACCAGGCGGAGTAACGTTTATTGTCGAAGACGACCTAGAGAGTGCCGTCTTTGCGAGTGGAAGTCGTTGGTTTGTTTATTAATTTATCAGAGACTTTTTTGCCCCGTGCATCAACACTGCTGCTTTTCTTCGTCTCTTTTCGCGGACATATTTGTCCCGTATTTCCGCCACAACTTTAACGGCCCCTCGACCGGCAAAACCGACGTTTGCGGAGATCTACGTCCATGAATTGGAGCCCATCCGCGCGTCTTAGTCCGCCAATGGCGCGTGTGTTTCTAAGTGGTCATATTTACGGATTTCTTCAGACAAAAGCTCTTAGATCTGATTCATTCTCTCGTAAAATATAGTCGTTTTAATAATGGCGGAATTAAGCTATGAAACCGGAAATCCGAGACTCTGGCAAGGATGTAGTAAGCAGACCAATCACAGCCCTCCTGCTTGCGTTTCCTTGTGGAGCTTGCGTATCCGAGACGCAAGGGTTGGAAAAAATTCGTCGACACACGCAAGGACGCAAGGGAGGGCGGGACGCTACGCAAGGGGGAGCTTGCGTTTCTCCGAAAAAGCAGAAGCATAAACTAGGCTTGAGATTTGATGGCTGCAGAATGATCTGCACACAGGGACTGAAGGGAAAACAGTAGAAATTGTAATTAGCACAGTTACCTACCAGCTTGGCAGAGATGGGCGTCGTTGTTGGAAGCGCTAAAGAATATAACAAAAGGATGGCTGGAGTAATGTGGTGTCAACTGATGTGCAATTGGAGGTAGAATGAATAAATCAAATATCTCCAGAGGGAGAGAAGATAAAATAATGTCATTTGGACACAACTATAACTACACAGTCGCCTAATTATATGCTAGGTATCGGATCTAATTAGATAACAATACCTGAACCTCCAGTCAACGGTCCACCAGGCTACTGAAGTTTGGCGGATGACACCACCCTCATTGGACTAATCTCTGGTTGGAATCACGTGGTGCAGCCAAAACGACCTGGAGCTCAACGCTCTGAAGACAGTGGAGATGGTTGTGGATTTCAGGAAAGATGCAGTCCCACCTTCCCCCATCACCCTGTGGACTCCTTCCGTTTCCTGGGCTGCATCATCACCCGGGACCTCAAGTGGGAGCTGAACATCAGCTCCCTCACCAAAAAGGACGTGTCAGACAGGCAAGGGTGAAGCAGGGGACAGACGTAGTCAGCCAGGCGAGGGTCAAGCAGGGAAGGGACGTAGTCAGCCAGGCGAGGGTCAAGCAGGGAAGGGACGTAGTCAGCCAGGCGAGGGTCAAGCAGGGGACAGACGTAGTCAGCCAGGCGAGGGTCAAGCAGGGGACAGACGTAGTCAGCCAGGCGAGGGTCAAGCAGGGGACAGACGTAGTCAGCCAGGCGAGGGTCAAGCAGGGAAGGGACGTAGTCAGCCAGGCGAGGGTCAAGCAGGGAAGGGACGTAGTCAGCCAGGCGAGGGTCAAGCAGGGAAGGGACGTAGTCAGCCAGGCGAGGGTCAAGCAGGGAAGGGACGTAGTCAGCCAGGCGAGGGTCAAGCAGGGAAGGGACGTAGTCAGCCAGGCGAGGGTCAAGCAGGGGACAGACGTAGTCAGCCAGGCGAGGGTCAAGCAGGGGACAGACGTAGTCAGCCAGGCGAGGGTCAAGCAGGGGACAGACGTAGTCAGCCAGGCGAGGGTCAAGCAGGGAAGGGACGTAGTCAGCCAGGCGAGGGTCAAGCAGGGAAGGGACATAGTCAGCCAGGCGAGGGTCAAGCAGGGAAGGGACGTAGTCAGCCAGGCGAGGGTCAAGCAGGGAAGGGACGTAGTCAGCCAGGCGAGGGTCAAGCAGGGAAGGGACGTAGTCAGCCAGGCGAGGGTCAAGCAGGGAAGGGACGTAGTCAGCCAGGCGAGGGTCAAGCAGGGAAGGGACGTAGTCAGCCAGGCGAGGGTCAAGCAGGGAAGGGATGTAGTCAGCTAGGCGAGGGTCAAGCAGGGAAGGGACGTAGTCAGCCAGGCGAGGGTCAAGCAGGAAACGGACGTAGTCAGCCAGGCGAGGGTCAAGCAGGGAAGGGACGTAGTCAGCCAGGCGAGGGTCAAGCAGGGAAGGGATGTAGTCAGCTAGGCGAGGGTCAAGCAGGGAAGGGACGTAGTCAGCCAGGCGAGGGTCAAGCAGGGAAGGGACGTAGTCAGCCAGGCGAGGGTCAAGCAGGGAAGGGACGTAGTCAGCCAGGCGAGGGTCAAGCAGGGAAGGGATGTAGTCAGCTAGGCGAGGGTCAAGCAGGGAAGGGACGTAGTCAGCCAGGCGAGGGTCAAGCAGGAAACGGACGTAGTCAGCCAGGCGAGGGTCAAGCAGGGAAGGGATGTAGTCAGCCAGGCGAGGGTCAAGCAGGGAAGGGACGTAGTCAGCCAGGCGAGGGTCAAGCAGGGAAGGGACGTAGTCAGCCAGGCGAGGGTCAAGCAGGGGACAGACGTAGTCAGCCAGGCAAGGGTCAAGCAGGGAAGGGACGTAGTCAGCCAGGCGAGGGTCAAGCAGGGGACAGACGTAGTCAGCCAGGCGAGGGTCAAGCAGGAGATGGACGTGGTCGGACAGGCAGCAGTCATACACTGGGTGACAGGACGACGGAGACAGGAAAAACGCTGGAAGGCTCGGCATACTACACAAGACGATCTGGGAGGGAGCCTGTTTGTGCCCCTTCCATCTGGCAGGAGGCTGAGGTCCATCAGAACCAAGACCTCGCACCAACAGCTAACAGTTTCTTCCTGTCTGCTGTCAGGCTCATCAACAGAGCCTGTGTCCCCCACTGGCTGACTCTGACATCCCTTTGTCCACCGGTCACTCCCTTTACACTCCACATGCACATACACTTGTTACTTGTCACTTTCACATAAACTCACAACACAGTTGTATAAAGTCTGGTTGCAAGTTCGCTGGTGCACTTTTTGGTGTTAGTTATTTTTTACTTTTTTTAAAATTCCTTCTTATCCTTTATTTTTAAATTGTTTATTCTATAGCGCCCCTTAGCCCATAGCATTATATTTTATTTCATACCTTTTGTATACTTGTAAATTGAACACGCCATTTTCTTGAACTGTGTTGTCTTATCTGTCTTTTTGTCCATTTTCTTACTGTCTGATGTTACGTACCAACCCTCAAGTTAAATTCCTTGTATCTCTGGTATCATATTTTGCTAATAAATGTTTCCTGATTCCTGATCTTATGCAGTATTAGCGTACATCCCAAAATAACAGTTTTTTTTCTCTCATTGTGTGTGGAAATGTCGAACCGAATGAATCACTTTCTGAGGCATCAACTCACACTGCTTGTGTCAGGGTGCAGTGTCCATTTGTATTCAACACAAACAACACAAAGTGTAGCGGGTGACTGACATTGGCGTTGGTGCTATTGCTATCGCCAAGATGTTAAATGTTCAGAATACCAATTTTCTTGCCAATGTTCTTGCCAGGAGTGTCAAACTCATTTTAGTCTGTGGGGCAGACTAGTAAAATCATAGGCGGTGGTCAGGCCAACTCAAACTACTTTTCAATCAAAGTCATGGCGATATTCCTCCCCCCCCTCATAAGCACTACCAAGTTTTCCTACCAAGGCCTTTCTTACATAGAGACACGGCCGTTGAATCTGATTGGATAAAATCTCTTTTAAAAAAAGCTGCACTGGAAGCAGAGCAACAGAGGAAGACAGGAGCTGTGCAATGAGAAAATATGCTAATGGTAAAAATATTTGTAATATATCTAATTGTTTAAAAAAAGTAAATGATAAATTAGGTATTACATTCTGTTTAGGCCAGCAGAGAAGGCTTAGATGAAGTAAATGTGCATGTGTGTGTGTGTGTGTGTGTGTGTGTGTGTGTGTGTGAGTGTGTGTGTGAGTGTGTGTGCGTGCGTGCGTTTGTGAGCATGCTAATCAAGGAGCATGTAACAGTGAGCTAGTCACTGGTGTGTTTTAAACTACATCTAACAGGCTTTGACACACACACTGATCGTTCATGAAATTTGTTGACAGTAAAAAGAAAAATGTAGAATAATAATGTAGTATGTTGTATTGTTCTCGAGTAGCTTGGATGGTTGTGTTTTAGGGGACATTTTAGCTTGGTTGTGTTGTGTTCTAGCTGCTGGGAGTAATCCTTGCTGATTATACGGCCGATTTGGGTCCCTTTGTTTGATTATAGCAGCTTCTCTGAAAGGATCCAGAATATTGTTTTCCAACCATCCCTGAAATAAACTCTCAGAAGTATTATCACAAAATGTACTGTGTAGAAATACACATTGTACAGAACAAGGGCATCTATGACTTGTTTTGTTAAACATTGACTTATTAGATTTATAGACACATCTCTTAATGTCATTTTCAGTTGTTTGGTATGTATATTTTTAGCATTAACTTTATAATAGAGTAAAGTACCATCAAAATTTTACTTTAGTACAGGTATACATTATTTCCATCCCGGTGTGTGGGGCGATTTGACTCAAATCCGTTCAGGTGGATATTGTATTCTATCATAATCCTAACAACAGTTGCCATTCATGAAATAAGGTCCTGCTTACACTGCATAACAAAGGAACATGTCAAGCTTCTTAGTGTGACTGATCCCTGTCTTTATCTTATTTAGTACCTTGGTGATAGTCCTCTCCACTAACGATCACATGGTTTTCAATCCTCTGTGCCCTCTTCTGATGGAACCTGGGCAGCAGGTCACAGGTCAGGCTGCACAAGGGCACAGATCAGGTTGCGGCAGGACAACATCCAGCAGTCCGAGGTCGAGCAGTAAGCCGGCGCTCTTAAGTCCCTCGACGGAGTCGCTGACCACCAGGGCCTGACTGGGAGGGTGAGGTAGGGAGAGGAGATCCTCACTGGGCGGCCAGGAGAGAGGAATGGTGATCCCAGAGATTGTGAGGCCTTGAATGTGGACTGTAATGTGCTGGCTTATCTGCTGAGGCATTGCTCTCTGCGGGTACCCCCAAGTAATGAGGCCTGTCTCCTGACGCAATGCCGGGGTCTCCGCAGCCAGGCGCCTCTTCCTCTCGTTCAGGTGCGAGGACGAGCACCACAACATATCTGCCTTATGTCTTCAACAACCACTTCCATCGAAAAATACAAAACTAATCAAGAAATGTATGTTTTGCAATCATCTCTGGTTTCTTTTAATCCGACGCCAAATGCCATCAGGATGCAGAAAGATATCCTTTTTTCACGGATAATCTGTCTCTTGTACTACTGACAGGATGTAGTGACAGTTGGATCTAATATAATAAAAGTTACTTTTATTAAAGTCACCAGCGGTAGCTTGAACTCCTCCAAGTCTCTATTACCTTAGAGTTGGCGTAGGCCATCCAGGTGGGAGTGTTTTAGCACACCACACCTATTTATTCGAGGTTGAAATGGTCAACAGTCTTTTGCTTTGTCTTTTGAAATGTCATCTTTCCCATTTCAATCTCCAGCAATTTCCCCAAGAGTCCTAAGCAGCTTTTTGTTCCAGCAGAAACGCTCGCTGTAGGAACCCTCTGGTGTTGTCTAAAACCGGAAACCCAGCTGTGCATGGTGAGACAGGACAGGATAAGAGAGGACAGGAGACGGAATAAGAAATGGTGGAGAGGATATACAAGAAAGCAAAGAGGAGTACAGCAAAATAAAAAGAACACAAAACGAAAATAGAAAGAAGAAAAGGGAGAAGGTCAGAAAATGTCAGCTAAAGTAATATCTAGATTGGGAGAAAAAATCATAAGCCCATTAATATGGTAATTGTGTGAGCTTCATTGTCCGGATTAGCGGCAATTATGAGGTGGAGTTGACGGGGGTCCTCTTCCACTGAGGGAGGGTAGATGCATGCAGAGGAATTTATCACGAGAGAAGATATGAGCCGGACACCTCAACAAAGTCTGTGTGAGAACAACAAGGGGGCCGTTCACATTGTCCTATCGCTGACACGGTCATAGAGAAATTCAAATGACTAGTGGTAGTTAACTTTAACATGTGCAAAGACAATTTTAAAAACATATTTATGCAGATTATATGTGAATAATATTATATTTCATATTACTTGCCATTTAGCTGATGCTATAATCTAAAGCAATTTACATTGCATTTTTAACCCATGGCGTATACATTTAGCCCAGGGAGCAATTAGGGATTAGGTATCTTGCTCAAGGACACTTCGACATGGCACATCCAGGATTTGAGCCACCAACCTTGGGTTTCACAGCACACCATCTCTACTCCATGCGCCACCATTACATGAAGCAGAGATGGTGTGCTGGGAAACGCAACGTTGGTTAATGATAAAAGCTGGAATAATGATTGATTATTAATATCATAGTGGATTAAGATACGAATGTAGGCTGTCAATCACTTTTAAGTGCGTCCCCTCTGCAGACTGTTGTTTTGAGACATGTGTGCGATGGCATGTCTATGTTGCTTTGTGGCCTATCAGCATAAATATTGAATATGAGCACCAGGCCCCATCGTCATCTACATATTCCAATGCAATACTTATACAGATCCTTCTGGTTTAACAGGTTTTTAACACTGAAAATGAGAGGGTAAAGCATGAATGTTAGAACTTTTATGATCTGTTTTCTAAAAAACACTCACTTCATTGAGTAAATTCCTCATAAATAGACTTTCAGTGGATATTTTGTTGTTCTATGAGGCAATTCAGAAGGTATACGAGATGCATTCCTGTGCAGCCATGAATGTAGGAATTATAATATATAAATAGATACACGGGAAAAACAAGGATCCGTTCGTAAACAATTTGCACTTTCTGAACGTACACATTCTATTGTTTTGAAGTGTACTGACACTGTATTGAGCTTTTAATTTCCTTGATTGCAAAAATGTTTTTCAAGTCATAAATAAACTTGTTTCTACCGCTGAATTCACTTTAAACCTCTTTGGTTGGAGCCTGCAAGAGGTCCATGAACGCAGCACGGTGCTCTACCGGCGAGCAGCAATAGTGCAGCCGCGGTTACGCGCTGGGACTGGTCCCTTCGCAGCCATTTTCTGTCCAACCAAACAGCCGTCTCAGGAAGGTAACCAACCAGGGCTTCATTGCAGGTTTGTGCCTGGCTCCGGCCAATGATTGCTAACCGATTTCTCGTTAGCTCGAATGGAAATGTCCGTCTGCGCCTGATTTTTTATTTGTTGTCTGAGTGAATGAGGGCTGCTCATCAGGAAGTATCCAGCAGTGAAACTTAATAAACGATTATTTGACTTTTGGGCCCGGCCACGTCTCGCTCAGATCTGTATGACAAAGAACAGGCCAACAGGCGCGAGTTGCAGTGGACGTCGAATTGAAAACGTATTCAAGGAGCGCTATGTTCCTGACTAGGTTAGCTAACGTTACACCGGGTAGATAACCTTTCTTCATTTTGCTAACCTCGAACCAGTTCGCGTCACCTGTCTTAAGAGCGGGAAACTGGCTAGCTAGTTTAATTCGGCTGGTATTAGCAAACGTTAGCTAACAATGTCAGCGCGCGGCAGGCACCGGTCAGTTAGCAGACGAAGGCTAAACACAGACCTGGATATGTAACGTTAGCGTGTTGCTTACGTAAACTAACCTCACTGCGTGTTACAGCCGTGCCCTCGCACGGTTTCCCATTTTAAGCAACTCAAACGACAGCAACGTTAGCTACTAACGTTAACTCCGCGTCCCGATGTCGTGCCAATTTCATTTCCCAATTCACTTCCACGAGCCGGCTAACGCATTTCATCGTGTTACAATTGAACGTAACGTGAAGGGGGAGGGGCGACGCTTCAGCAACCTTCTGTCAATAGCTAAGAATATATCTCTCCTTAAAAAGAAGGGGTTGCACGTCAAACGTTGGTCGTAGCCTTTTAAAATGGAAAGGTATAACGTCAACCTGAATGTAACATCTGGCATTATTGCAGACAAGTGAGCGAGCTTATGAATGTGCGATCACCTGAGATGCTCACTCCGAGACAATGCCAAGCGCGCAGACAAAGCAAAACACACGTCGGGGGATTTGTCATTCATGGATTTCCAAATGTGTTCGGTGTGTAAGAACTATTGTCTGTTTCATATCGTAATTGTCTTCCTATATAAAGGTAAATGCAGTGCAAGTCTCTTCCACTCTTTCTGTGCCTGTAGTAACTGCAAACGTATAAACCAATGAAAGATTGAGATATATTGTATAAGTCGTCGTGTGAATACGACAAAGAAAATACTCACACTTGAGATGCTGAACACTAATGAGAACAGGATACTGGATAAACAGCAAGATGCATCACCAAATTAAAATATTTTTTGGCAGGAACAATTGTCCTCCACATCTGTGTTGTTCCTTTTAAGCATTTTATTAAGTTCTTTCTGTTTTTGATGATCTGTATGAGAAACCTTTAATAAAACAGCATGTAAAACAGTTGTATTCCTGTAGAGATCATCTGCTCCTTGATGACTTAGCGACGTAAGTCACACTTTCAGTTTGGTGTCGGGGAGTTAATTATCTGGTCAGAGCTTTGATGACCTTTGTGTTTGTGCTACAGATGGACGGAGACAGCTCGACCACCGACGCCTCCCAGCTGGGCATCAGCGGAGAGTTTGTGGCATCCGGTCAATACGTCTTCCAGTCCCAAGACGGTGAGGGGCCGGCACACAGCGGGGCGCGTCGCAGAGCAGGAGTCATGGGCGGCTCATTCTAACCCCTGTGTTGTGTTTGTTCGCCCCAGATGACGGAGAGGAGAATCTGAATGACCACGACGATGGCGGCATCAAGGAGAACTTCAGGGAGCAGGACATCTATCTCCCCATTGCCAACGTGGCTCGCATCATGAAGAACGCTGTTCCTCAAACTGGAAAGGTTAGTGTGTGTGTCGGAAGGCGGGAAGAATCTCAGATTCTTTGAGCATTTTACATTTTGTAAAATAATGAGTAACTTGTGCCTCTCAGCAAGGCTGATGACCCCCTGACTAACAGCTGGTGATAGTGGCTGTAAAAATGCTTATCTAAAACGACAACACATTGTTAGACCTCAAGGCTAAAACTGAAATGTAAACTTTAACTTTTGCTTACAAGAAAAGCTCCTCACGGTGTCTTTACGGTGAGCGCTGAGTATTCTTCTCCAGCCGATAAATATGAAAACATCAGTATCTCAAATGAGCAAAGGCAGTGTAAAAGAAGTATGGAACTTAGGGCTCACATTTCACATCAGTGTATTTTGTATAATTCTGGCGGTGTTACTATACATCACAGTATTTTTTATTTTTGAGTAAACACATTAATTGTACGCCAAGAACTAACTTACGTTGGATTTTTCTAATCCTAACATCTCCAAACAGCGCACAGCTCCTCTCTCGGGCATGTGTTTGTGCATCTCTGGGCTCTCGTTGTTGTTCCTGCATCACTCTTTTCCGTTTTTTTATGTAAATTTTAATTATTAGTGTTTGAAAATAGTGTCACAAAATGTTGTCTTGTGGTGTTTTGGAGTATTTATTGTTTTATAAAGCTATAACAACGACTCCGTATACGTAAAACAAGAAGCTCCTGCCGCTGCGCCCTTGGTGATAAGTGGTGAACAATATATTTTGCTGCCTGCTGAGGAGTAACCGCAGTTGTTACGGCAAAATAATTCATACCGTAAGAACATTTAAAACAGTTATGAACCGGTATACCGTCCAACCCAAGTAGACATTTTAGCATTATGAAAAAGAAATAGGTCACCCTTATTTAGTCACCCTTGAATATCAAGTCTGTTTTGTGTAGAAGTAAGTGAGGCGAACAGCTAATGTTAGCACTTCTCTGAACACAGGGCGCCTCGTTGAGCTCAATATGCGTTTAACAGTCTCGATCAGGCTGAATGTGGTCTGTCAGTGTAGCTCTTCTGGCGCCTGAAGTGTTTCTGTGTCCACACGGACTCCCGACTCGTGTCCGATGTCTGCGATTACAGACGGGCAAGTTGAAAACTTATTCAATCTCCCACTCAAGCGCACATTTACTTTGAAAGGTTAAGTTTGTTCTGGCGAAATGGAAGCACTCCGCACAAGCAGCAGACACTGCAGGGGAACTGACCGTATTACTAACAAATCCTTTATTGACAAAGGCTTGATGCTATTCTTCCTGAGGGACAGAAGTTGAGAAAAGCTCAGTTTAAAGAAAACGTTTTTTTAAAACTCTGTTCCCGTTTCCCACAGATCGCAAAAGATGCCAAGGAGTGTGTGCAGGAATGCGTGAGCGAGTTCATTAGCTTCATCACGTCGGAGGCGAGCGAGCGCTGCCACCAGGAGAAGAGGAAGACCATCAACGGGGAGGACATCCTGTTCGCCATGTCTACGCTGGGCTTCGACATGTACGTGGAGCCGCTGAAACTCTACCTGCAAAAGTTCAGAGAGGTAAGACACAAAGAGATAAGAAGCACAGTGTTTCCCCATGCGTTACAACTTCAGTAGTCAGGCGAACCGTCTCTCGGCCCCGCTGCTGTGACCACCACACGGACATATTCATGTCAGTGTGGAATTGCCGTGCGTTGAAGAATAACAGCTTCTTTTTTTTTTAATTGCACACTTGTTCGGATGGGGGTGTGCCCCATTATAATGGTAGGGGACCTATCAATCAGATTGTTCCAAGTAGGATTAAACAATGATTCCGGTCGAATAAATTCTCAAAATACCTACAGGTTTTGTTTTAAAGCCAAATCTATTACATGATGATAATATTTTCACCAGATAAACTAAACTAAAAATACAAATCCAAACGAGCAGAACTGTTCCGTCTGCACACTCATTGGTTCTTCCCATTGTAAATAGAAGAATACAAAGCCTGTTAGACACATCAACAAGAACATGGGTGATGTCACACCTTGTGTTCAACTGTCTGGAATAAAATGTGTTTGATTATCTTGAATCAGACCCACCGTTTGGATTTTTCTTCTACTGAAAATGTATTTTATCATTACCGTTTTTTACCTTTTTCTTTTTGAAATTTTCTACATGGGACCGCAGCAGCCTGACAATGGAATGGGCTCATTTATTAGTCAACACAACGCTGTCGTTTGGTTCCAGATATCGCTGTGCTCACATCTGTAATGTCTTCTGCTTCTCCTGTGCCTGTTCCAGGCCATGAAGGGGGAGAAGGGGATCCCAGGCGTGCCGGGGGCAGATGGCCTGGGAGACGAGCTCACGGAAGATAACTTCAGTAAGCTTATTTCACGTTTGACTTGGTTTAATCTCCTGTCATGAAGTTATTAGGTTGTAGTAAACGGTAAAAGCCTTCTAAGCGGGGATGGAGGTGTCGGCCTCCTCTCATTAAATAACTAGCCCCCATGTTGTTATACTAGGCATTAAGTAAGAGCTTGTTAGTATTTTGGCGGGATCTCATATTCATTCAATACAGTCAGTCAATAATAGAGAATGGAGAAAAAGATGAAACGGAATGTATCTAAATCAGTTATTAATCATCTTTTTTTAGTCTTCAAAATGTCTTTGAATTTAATTTAAATAGTGTATACATAATTAGTAAACCTTAAGTCTTTCAATAATTCTTCAAAGACCAATCCCATTTTATAATACCACTCAGTATTGAGTCCTAAAGAATCACACGCGTACCATCACCTGCAAAATGCAACAGATAAACTATATAGGGACATTATGAATAATCCATTTGGCCCGGTCCCAGTGTCTTCTGCGCTTCATGTCCTAAAGTCCCAACTCTGCCCTCATCAGCAAACCCACTGCCAGCTGGGATCATCACAGCGGATGGTCAGCAGCAGAACGTCATGGTGTACACCACCTCATATCAACAGGTACAGCCCAAACCAGAGGATACACACTTGAGGTCGGGGGGGAAATCTGCTCCAATGGCCACCTAAACGTTTGCGTCTGTGTTGCAGATCCCCACCGTGCAGCAGATCCAGTTTTCATGACGAGGCCTTACTCCTAAACACGGCCGGATGACCTCCGACCCCACCACAAGGGGATGGTCATCAGAGGGACAAGGAGGACGAAGGGGGCGGGGGGTCACAGAAATCCCCATGTACAGAGAAATCACTTCCTGTTTAGTGAAAAAGTGTAGTTCCTAGTTGTGAGGTACCAAATGTTTTGGAGTGCATCCAAACTCGTTTGGAAGAATCAAGGCTTTATTTTAAAGGCTAGTCTTATTAGTGGTCAAATAGGTTGTTATCTTTCTGTGCGTGTGTTGATGTGTTTGCTTTTATGCATTTCTTTCTTTTGGGGTGGGAGGTAGTAATGGGAAGTGTTGTACTCAATGTTTATTTTGGAACACACTGTTTTGAACGGAGAGCAGGCCCATTACTGTCACATCAGATCATGCAGCTCTTTTGTAAGTTAACACAATGTACCATGTGCTTGAATGTTATGTAAATCCTTTGAATAAAAATTCAACAGTGATGTTTAAAATGTCCCATTTACACTCACCGGCCACTTTAATAGTTACATCTTGCTGGTGAATTTCTCATTTTCACTTCTACGAGACGAGGAGTGGCCCACTACTGGTCAGACGAGTGAATTGTAGTTAAGTAAAACTTGTGCATTGTCTTCACTTTCAGAACGGGAAGTGTGTGACTCCATTTCAATCTAACCAGCCGACAGGGGGCTGCAGCTTCACATTGACAAATAGAGCAAAACCACTGTACATTCTTATATGAACGTGACATAAAAACGAGCTGCTGCTGACTTCTTTAATGACTAAAGAGAAGATTGGATTCTCCTTTGGGACACTGGCTTAACCGTGTTACTGTTCAGTGGAAAGCCCCTTGTAGATGGAAGCAGGTCGTCCTGCAGCAGGCCGCCAGCCTCACGGCACATTGCATTCTCACATCACATCATTAATCGGTCAAACTCTGATTTTGGAAAGCTGTAATTGCTCTCAGAGTGTTCTGTTCCTAACACACGAGATGTAGAAGCTGTCTTTCAATTGTTAGCATTATGCTTATTGTAGTCTGTCTTCTGTCTGTCTTGATGAGCTAAATACATCAATATACAAGTAATGCAAATGTAAAATGGCACATTTCCTGTGGGGGCCCCCACCTTGGGGCCCCTAAGCTGGAAATAGTTTCCGTCGGGCCCCCGCCCACACTGCTCATTTCCTCCTATAGAACCCCTTTGCCTTTTTCCTCGGGAAGCTCCCTTTCCTCCTCCTGGCTGTTTCCTGAGACGCCGCCCCCTCCCCATCCCTCCCCCTCTGAATAAACAGTACACGCCAGTGTCCCACGTCCCTTGGTGGGACCGACACACAGACACCCCCTCTCCCATCAGACTGGAGGCACATCGATCTTCTCTCTGAGGAGGTGCTTCCAAACAAAGAGGCCCGCACGCCTCACAGCCTCCTCCCTTTCCCTTTCCTCCCCGTCTACGCGTATACCCGTTTGTCTGTTCATTGTTCACCCTCCTTTATTTGGCTTAACGACGCTAAAAATAACAGCATATTATCTTGTAAGATTGAAACTAAAAGTGTGGTTATGAATGCTACGCATTAAAAAGTTTAAAGTCTCGCTGATATTGATGCATTTGGTGTCTCCAGTTTGTCCTGAAGGAGAGTTGACCCACGTTAACTGTTGTACCACCTGAGCTACTGTCGGCCGTTTTATTGAACTTCACCACAAGAATTATATAGCTATCAGAAAAATGCACCTTGTTTAACATTGACATGATGTGAAGCACATTTAACATCACACCGTGAAAGGGTTTAAAACACAGACAGACCGGGGTCCGGTCCTTTCAGGCACAAGATGGCCCCGAGCAGGTAGGTGCCTCAGCATAGCAGCTGCCTGGGCCAAGCGTGACGAGTGATGCAACACCCGGCCTATACAGTCTAGGAAGAACTCAACGCACGTGAAGGCCAAAGCAAAGTGATGGTTCTTTTCGCTGGTCTTTTTGTCCACGGCTCTAGAGCAAGTGAGTAGGAATACCTTCAGCATGGATTCATTTTTCAGATACACCGCATGATGAGAGGGCCGGCAGTATTTGAGCCTTACGCTTCACGTCATATTCGATTAACTGCTGTAGTTACGACCCTGACCGGACGGGTTAAAGGGAGAGGGTTCCTCTCACAAAACTATGAAAGCTTTGACATCAATCCACCTGTTCCAAAGCCAGCGTCGCTGACGTTTCCCAGAGGAAAGGGTAAGTTGGAGATGACCTCGGAGAGATGTCTTCTCCCAAAAACAGAGCCGTATTTGTCGGGTGGGCATCTGCAGTGGATCTCTCCCACAGTTTGCGGTGTCAGTCAGAGACGTAGCCGCAAAGCAGCGCTTCCAGATAAGTCAGTGCTCGCGGGGTCCTATCCCTGGCAGATAGTGGTGTCTGTCTGTCTGCCCGACCCCTGCTGTCGCCGACTGCCGCGAGGTTCCAATATCTTCCTCTCTTTGCGTCTGGAGAATGTTCCTCCAGGGCACACACACACACACACACACACACACACGGACACACCATCCAACATCCTTCCACTCCTTTCTTGGACCATCCCACGTCACCTCCTTCTTCCCTTTTAACCTTTGACCCTCGTCTTCCCGTCCATCGCGGCGCATTTGAGCCAAAAGGAAGGAGGGGTCAGCAACAAAGCCTCGACAGTTAAAGAGCAGAACCTCCTCACATGGAACTTTTCCCCAAATGTCTTTCCGAAACACACACTCACACATGCTCAGACATACTGTACTCCAGATGCAGTTCCACTTGGTACCAGGCTTCTGATAACAAGGCGTGGGGTGTTCTGCATCCTAGTTCCTCTCCTCCCACACCTCACGTGCTGAGGAGAGTGGACCCTTCTTCTGATGAGCGATTTGAGTTCTCACTGTTAGATACCGCACACAGCAGAAGGGAGGGAAACGTGGGCCCGGCGCTCCTGTGTTCACACAACAAGGTAGACCCACTATGTTCAGACGTGGAACCTGTCTGCACGTCCCAGCTGGGCTGGGGCCAGGCCCGACAGAGGCCTACGGTCTAAAATGCAGTTCAGCCAATTACCGATTGAAGATGAATGAGTGACATATCATCTCAGCGCCCGGCGGGGGGGCGGCCCCGTGCTGGGCCAGTCCCACGAGGCGCCGCTTTAACAACATGGCGAGCACAATGGCGAGCACACCCCAAAATGTAACATTACATTTAATATATACCGTAATACACATATGTTTGTATATATAAGTATTAATATACTATATATAATTGTATAAAAAAGATGTCTTTGTTATGTTGAGTAAAATGTTGGTCAGCTTCAGCGAGAGGAACCAGCTCTTAAGCCACAATATTTTTCAGTTATTCATTTATTTTGACTTAGTTTGGTAAGGGGGCTTTTTTGTTTGCTAAATAAAGTGAGTTACACGGCACAATCAATTGATTATTTTTGCCAATGTTCTGTGTATTTAGTAATTTACCCGTTTTTAATCATTTCAGTAGCAAGAATACTGTGGGGAGAAATGCTCTCTGGGATCCGTCAAGTCTTTAACCGTCAACCACAGTAACTCCACTCAGAGATGATAAAAAGAAATGCACTAAATAACTGGGGGGATTAGAATCTTATCTGTGTGTGATTGGTACCACGTCTCAAGGGAATTTCAGAAAGCTGAGATGGTCTGGGGGAGAAGCAGCAAGGAGCCCTGAGGTGGGTAATTTGAGCCTGGAGGGGAACCACATGGGGGAGAGACAGGACGCATGAGGGAATGTGGAGGAGTGTATGTGACGGGGTTCCTGGAGACCAAGAAGGTGCCGAGGAGGTAACTGGGTGTCGGGGGGCACAAGGAAGAATGCGCTCTCACATTCTTGTAATGCCCGCCTCATTGTAGAGGGCTAATGAGGCAGCGGAGGGGAGTGATG
Source organism: Apeltes quadracus (assembly GCA_021346845.1). NCBI lineage: Eukaryota > Metazoa > Chordata > Actinopteri > Perciformes > Gasterosteidae > Apeltes > Apeltes quadracus. The sequence continues at coordinate 1,682,779 of CM037915.1, forward strand.
GCGGCCGCGGGCCACAGACTGGACAAAACCACCAAGCTGAGCTCACGGGAGAGGAATTCCTAACCCGGACATGAGAGGGCCTGGCTCGGTGCCAGCACACACAAACATACACGTGTATCAGGGTAACCCGTCCTGTAAGGAAAATTAGACCTTTTTTTACATCCAAACCTGCGATGGTATGCCACACAGACTGTAAAGCCCTGTGAGGCGATTTTGGGCTTTACAAAATAAAATGAATTGAATTGAATTGAACTCTTTATTCCCTTACATTGCAAACATGAGTTTATCTCTAGTTTCAAGTCTTATTTAATACAGCATGATGTGCCTTTTCAGTCAGACTACAAAAATGGCAACAAAAATAAAAAAAAAATATATATATATATAAAAAATATATACAGTACTTTTTAGTTATGATGGATATATTAACTGCGTTAAAAAGTTTTCACGTAGAAATGTTCTTTTTATTTTCATTGTTTTCCCGTGTTGGCCTTCAGCAGGTAAACACTGGCTGCAGAAAATGCCAACAACCATCGGCAGACACAAAGTTGATGTGATCAGCGGTCCGTGAGGCGCATGAAGTTAATATCAAAGTAGAAAAAGAGCATCCTCCCTAAGACCAATGACCAAGAAACAAATACCCTCACATTCAGGAAGCTCTGTGACACATCCACCCCTCCGACCCCCGCACACACTCCATGTCTGTCATCATCTCACTGATCTTGCACTTAACTGGCCTGATGAGGTGAGTCGTCCAGGCCACAGAGAAGTAATGGAGGGTGAAATCTAAAGTCAGACTGCTCTGTACGGCAGGACCACTGCAGGGGCGACCTCCATCAGAGAGAACCACCATCCACAGAAGACTGTGGGGAGGGAAAGCACAACGATTTTAGGAAAGGATAATGTTGGTTTATGATGACACAAATAGTAATATGAATCATATTTAAAATAATGATGATGATGATGATGATGATGATGATGATGATGATGATGATGGCAGCAGCAGGTGCCAGCAGGACCAGGGTCCTGAAGGAACTACGATCTGCAGAGACCTGCTCGGCGAGAAAGCACAAAGAACTCCCGGGAAGGAGCTGAATTAGTCATGTGCATTAATGCAACGTGGATTTTAGTAAAAGGGGAGAGAGAGAGAGAGAGAGAGAGGAGTTCGGTGTGTCCTAAAAAGTCCCCCGGCAGTTTAAGCCTATAGCAGCGTAACTAAGAGCTGGTCCAGGCAAACCTAAGCCAGCCCTAAATATAAGCGGTATCAAAGAGGAAAGTTTTAAGCTTTATCTTAAAGGAGCTGACTGAATCTGCCCCCCGGACTGAAAGTGGAAGCTGGTTCCACAAAAGAGGAGCTTGATAACTGAAGGCTCTGCCTCCCATCCTACTTTTAATAACTCTAGGAACAACAAGTAACCCAGCATCTATAGAACGCAGCTGCCTTGCAGGGCAGTACGGTGTTACAAGCTCTTTAAGATAAGAAGGTGCCTCACCAGCAAGCGCCTTGTAGGTGAGGAGAAGAACCTTAAATTCTATTCTTGATTTAACAGGGAGCCAGTGCAAAGCAGGATTCCCCCCCCTTGATAGCGATGAATGCAACTTAACTGCTCGCCTAGTTAAACTCTTGAAATCTAACGATCTTCATGTCGATACATCAGAGTAGCTGTTCAGGAGCCTTCTGGCAGACGGCGCATATTTATGAACGTCATTGAACACAAAAACATTGGAACATGTTTTGTGAAACGGGAACTTCGCAGGGAAAACAGCGCTGAACCAAACGTGAAACGCGTTCATGCCTGTTAGTTGCGCACGCATGTTTTCGTGACGTTGAATAGAAAGTGTTGCCATGTTGTGATGGGGACTAATCCACGGACCCGAAGAAGGGCCTGTCTACCCTTTGCGTTCTTCTCCCTAGTTATGCAAGCTAAAAGTCACATGTCCTTGTCTATGAATAAATTAAAAAAACATCCCCCCCTCTGTTTTTTTGTCAAATCGCACCCTGGTGCTAATAGAGCTAACATGTGCACTGTGTGTTTTGACCTGAGGGAACCGCAGACTATGCTTCCATTAATAGGCCTCTGGTCAGGAAACCTCTATAATCTTTACGTAGCAACTGTTTGTTCGCTGCTATATTAATGCTATGAATGTTGTGTGTAACTTTTGGTCAAACCAGTGACTTTATTAACCCTCAAACCCTTAGAGTATGTTTTTGGAGATCTATTGATGTCTCTAAAGCTAGTTATTAATGACTCCTAACGTTTCCAGTGGCAGGAAACACCAAAGAAAACCTCCACACCCTTGATTGTATCTTTATTTATTTCCCAGACTTCCCATCAGCATTAACTGGAGCTTGCATGACGTCCCCAAGGACTTACTGGCAGTTAGATGATTACAAAGTCTCTTCTAATTTAAATGTTTTAAATGTTGGTTGTTGTTGGTGCATTTACCATTCAGAGAAGGTCCGAGATTAAGTCCACCTGTCAATCAATGGAGGTCTGGCGCGAAATGAAAGGAGGCATAGTAGAAGAGCCCTGAAAAGCCATTCCTGGGAGATTTGTGAATGTCTGTTGTCATGGATACAAGCGACTGAGTCAACTCTGTGGTTCCTGCAGCGCAGCAATCTGGACGAACGTCGGACTTTAATCCAAAAGTAACACACAGTGCCAGCTGGACTAATGTGCCCATTTCTGAAGTAAATTAAACTGTCATTGTGGGTTAATGGAGAAGGGAATACATTGTTATTTGGCATTTTATTGATGCCAGCAATAGAGGAGGGACAACTTGGGATGGTGATGTTAATGTATCCATTGTATCCCTTTTTGAATAAGGAATACTTAAACCCCAAAATGCTCATTTGTGTTTTTAATAATGATTATGTAACTATGAATCATTCTGGTAAACTTTTCTTTGACGCATGGCTCCTTGCTGAAAGAAGACAAAATACATCTTAATGTATTTAAATAAATGGAGGCAGGTGTTACACAATTTATCAGTGACTCTTTGTTTTGTTTGAGTCGTTTTGTTGTCCAATAAAAACATATATATATTTATATATTTAAAGCCTCTTATGTGAAAACATTTTTCATCCACACTAAAACACATCTGGACAAAAACACCGCTGGACCACGGCTACATCTTCTCTTCCTTGTCCTTGGGCTTGATCATGATAGTCCTAGTTGCCCACAGGACGTCCTTACAGGGTGACCTCCTACTGGAAATGTGGCCGCTCAGATCCAACCCTCAGGGAGGCTTTGAAGTTCATTTGGCGTAGTGGCCAAATGGAGGAAGCAAAACTTACGGATCCTTCATTTGATTTTTGTAAATACTTCCCCACAAAGAATTACATTGGGAACGAGCATCTGTATGTCAGCAGATACATTTATTTTTTTAATCAATTTTCCCTTTCAAACAATGGAATCACCCTTATTTAAATCATTAGAACAAAAGTCCAGTGGAATGCGTCCTCTCTATGTGAAACATCCACGTTATGTTTATGTCGGAAGGCAAACTTTTTGGGGGCCTCACTGAGTACTTTATCAAGTGTTCTTCTAGCATCCATGAACTGGACTCCTCTGCTCGCCTGCTACATGCTGCGCATGTTTGAGCAACGCATCCTCTCCCGTCAGCATAAATAGAACCACTGAGTATGCATACAAGTATAGCTGAGGCTTTATTTTGTGTTTTACATTGTGACAGAAGTCCAACCTCAGGCTTTTAGGTCCGAAGCTCAGCCAGCAGACATGTGTTGCACTGTAACCTGTGCGGAACAAGTTCAGGCGGAGACACGCTGACTCCGTGAATCTCAACAGGCCTTTACCGAGATCAAACAACATTAGTGCCGATGGTGACTTCACCCCCGTGTCCTTGAGTCATGCACCGTTTTAGAAAATGAATCAAAACCAGGAGGGGAGGGGGGGGAGCATTGTCTCGCGGCTTCCTTTGTTATTCAAAAATGTCCTAGCAGCAGCGAGTCCTGGGCTCTGGGATTGGACCGGACTGCCTCTGTCCCTGGTTCCTCATGATAAGGGGAGGCAGGGCTCCGGGGCCGCTGCCTACTGCTAACAGCAGAACACTTTGGCTGAGCACAGCACCAAGGCACGGTGGGAGACAAGACAGAGAGACAGAGAGAGGGGGACACTGAGCTACAACACTAAAGCCAAGGAGACCGCGGAAACACTCTCTCCCCCCCAAATCCTCAAAGTGCACAGCGAGGAAAGAAAGAAGCAGTGGAGAGAAACAAAAGCATTCTTGGCTTTCAGTTTAAGAGAAGAAGAAGAGGCACAGAGGAAGAAAAAAAAGTGAATAATAAGTTGGTCGAGCTTGTTAACTTGACAGAAAGTGAAGGAGAAAGGCGTGACAGGACAGACTCCAGCTCATCATCACTGTCTGCCTCCAGACACGAAGGAACCGGTGGTTGTACGCTGCATGAAGGATAAGAAGCAGGACGATACAGGATGAGAGCGACTCAGAGGATCACAACGTTGCTGCTGTCAGTCGGTGAGTACGATCGGACTTAAATCTTCCGCTGCCGTTGTTGGTTCTGTGGCTGCTACGATGCTGAACCTGTATCTTTTTCTCTGTGATAGTAAAGTGTGTGAAAAGCAGTGAAAGCAGTTGACTTCAACAGGCACCGCTGACTGAATGATGTATAGTGTGGTATTGATCCATCATGTCTACAGTCTAATCAAGGAACTAATAGTATATTATCTTTGAATAATATTTGCCTACTATTTAACCAAATAAATATTATATTTCCCTTTTACACAATGAGTAGAAGTATTAAGCTATTAAGCCTAACATGAAAATAGTCAAGTAAAGTATAAGAATAAAAAGCAGAATTGAAGCACCTTTAACTAACCAAACCACTTAGTTGTCTTTATTAACTCCAATATAGGGCTAGATTTAACTGTAAACCCTTTACCCTATAAAAAACATTCTTCCCTTTTTTTAACATGTAGCCTTTTTCATACCAAAGATGAAATTGTGTATCAAAATGTAGACTTTGACATGAAGCATATATCACATAAAAGATAGAAGTTAGTATGTCTTGCTTCAAATCAAACTACAGAGCGGCGTTAGACCCCTCAGTTTGTGGACGCGTTCATTCTCTGAGAAGCAAAGAACACAGAATCCTATTGGTGTAACACTGAAACACCAAACTTGCTGCAAACCAGGGTTGTTGTTGCCAATAACAAGCTGTTTTGTCTTTGTCTTCTTTGTGGCTTCATTTGTGCACAAATTGAGTTGAACAGCAAAGCCCTTACAGACTGCAATCTGAAGAAAAGTAGTAATCACACATTAGGAGTCTGAAACATCTGCCCCTCCATCTCCCACCATCCAATCAAAGCCCCCCCCCCCCCCCTCCTTCCACCACACACACAATCAAAAGAAGTCCTCAAATAGCTGTGGACACAAGGAGCCTGAATAATGAAGCGCACCCCTGACCTCCCTCCCTGACTGGGAGGCCTGGAAAGTGTTTTTCTTTAATTACGGACTTGCTTCTCCCGCCAATACAGTAGGCCATTGTTTTATTTATATATTTTCTTATGTGTGAAGACACATGCTTAAAAATCTAAAGGCTTGTCAGCACTTTTCTCAACAAAAAAAAGCCTGACACGTTTTTCTTTACATGTTAATGTGCATCTGGGTCTGTGTGTTTACGGCCTGTTATGACAAGAAGAGCTTGAAATACTAGACACACACTCAGTATCACACCGTGTTTTAGGAGAAAAGTAACTTTGGTTGAGCAGTGCTCTCTGTGGCAACTCTGTTCCTTACCATGGAGTTCTCATTGTAGCGAAGAAATGCACTAACGTTTCTCTATGTGTTTGAAGGATATCTCCTGAATGAAGACATATAAAGATAGAAGCTAAAGCTACAGATCACAGTTTCAAAATGAACCACCACGTCACCTGGTGACTAAAGCAGAAGGCAATGAGATTAAGGAGTACCGCTCCTTTAAACGCTCTACATGGGATTACATTCAGAATACCTTCATTAGCTAACGTTATGTTATTCAATAAGTACATGAAGAATGTTACTGCCTGTGTGATAAATGGTAACACCGTGAATCCATAGCGTGGTAGTGTTACTGTACCGTCCACAGTACCGTCATCCTCGTCAGTTTATCGTCCCTGAGCGATATTGAATTAATGACCTAAAAATGGTAATTCATTAAAAAAAAAACAGATGAAGAGCTGCTGAGGCAGCGAGTAGAGTAGAATTAAGTCCAAATACCCTAAAAACCAAATGCCCAAACCAGCCTCATTCAGTGATGAGCACACTATGACTAGTAAAAGGGAGGATTCAGAAATGAATCCTTCTTTTAGAACGCCACAAAGCCTCCGTCTTTGATGTGACTCCTTCTTGGCTGGGCGCAGTTACTTCCTGAAGTTCCAGCCGATTGTCACAGGTGACAACGAGACTTCAGGAAGTTTCTGAGCCCAGCCAAGGAAAAGTCCTGCACGTATTTGGCTTGTGTTTTCCTGGACAGACATGAGATCGCTATCAATCGTCTCATAACTCTTGGCAAGAAAGAAAATAGCTAAAATGTTGATTTCATTCAATGCGACGCTGTTGTTTCAAAACTCGTTTGCTACGCTAAAGTTCTGCGTGTTTGAAGTCATCACAATGACTGTTGAACTTGGTCTAATGCTTCTAACACATAAAATGGGCATGTTTCCTCATAAACACCAGGTTTTAAGTGAAAATGCCATTTCGCTTTCCCAATTCAAGCCTCTAAAGCTCCAAGAACGATCTTTCTAACTGCAGCCAACTGAATCCGAAAGTAAAATCGACATGATGCGGGTCCGTCTATAGGAAGAAGGCAGCGTCGTGAACTACCAGTCCTCTCCAGGACTTCCTGACCCCTGCGCACACCGGCTCTCTCATGCATTGGTGGGTTCAGGACTTGTTCATTTCCTACAAGATAACAGTCGGCCGTCTGCACACTTGTGGCCCGGAGAGACGCTGCCGCTCGGCAGCCTCCCTGCTGTCCGCGTGGAAGAGAGAGGAGAACAATAGATGGGAACTTCTCAACATCCCAAATATCCTTTCTCTCCTCTGCCAGTCTTCATAAAAACATGGGATTCAAATAATAAGGAAAGAAATATGTTCATTAATTAAAAAATATTTAGTTCATTATATCTTTTAATATAGCTCTCTGCTTACTGTGTATCCAAATGTAAAGCCCTTAACTCAAGTATCACTCATAGTTACTTTCCTTTCTCTTTTTTAACCAGCTGTTTTACTTTGGCAATGTTGTTATTCTTTTATTCTCCAGCATGCCTGTTTTTTTTGCAGCTAAAGGCGTAATGTTTTAATGTCAACTTGTTCCTGAACGCCCCATTAAATCGGTTCTTGCTCACAAAAAATATGTCTCTCTGAGAAATGTACTGTTTATTGTAACGGATAAGCTATCTAGAGAAAAATATTCACTCCGCTAATACATCTTCACAGCGTACTGATTCGTGATGACAACAGTGAAATGATTTGTTTTAATTCAATAACAAGGATTTGTACTTTGCAACGCTCCTTATCATTTAATTGATACCAGAATTGATACCACAAAGATAGCAACACACTCCCAGTTGTGACTCTGTTTTGGGGAGCCGTGTGCGTATGGACCAGGACCCAGAGGAGAGGCCAGGCGTGGATGGCAAACTCTGCTCTCTCTAAAGCTGATCATTTCATCACTGTCAGAGGCTGCAGATAAAGAGCTGTTCGCCTTCACCTCTGTTCCAACCTCGCACTCCCTTCCCTCTACCCAGCATGCCGCGCTGCACACCCAGGTGTCCATTAATCAGGCTCGCGGCTGGTACCGCGGCGGACCTTCGCTCACCCTCCTCCTCCTCTCCGTCAAGAAGCCTCCTCATTCCTCTCCTCCCTTCATCTGTTGCTCTGTACTTTCTCAGCACTCTTTTTCATCCTCCTCATCGCTTTTCGTCAACTCCCTCACTTCTCCGGTTTTAGGAGAACACAAAACGGCTGCTGCATTGGCAAAGTGTGTGTGTGTGTTTGAAACGAAACATGCCTTCACACTGAGCAGGTCCTTTAGGATTGTTCACTAAAGAGCACATTTCATTTACTTGATCGTTTATGTTATCCAGTCTTGCAGTTGAGAACCCTTTCCACTGCTCTTATCCTGAAGGCATGTCATCATTTTCACTCACCGTATAAAGGAAAGTGTCAAACAAAAAATACAAAAATGAATTGGCGCCAAAAGTACGTAAAATTCAATCGTTGATGAGCCCTCAATATAAAACATAACAATGTAAATCTAAATAAAATAACTAAGTGGATAAAACCTGTTTATTTAACCCGTTAATTGAATTAAAATCAGTCAACAGACATGAATTAGACACTGTGAAAGCCGCACATCGGCATGTGTGTAAAAGTTACGTTACCCTGAAATGAAACATGCGATGAGCACGTGGATAGATTAGATTTATTTAGCAATCAATAGACACCACACTGTTCATCATTTACAATCATTTATCTGAATGGATCAATATGGCACTTATTTATATACAGTATATATATATATAAATATATATATATATATTTATAGATTATATATATATATAGCTGTGTGGGTTCCAGAGCCTACCGTCCTTTAATCCCAGGGTTGTGTGTGTGGAAGTGTGTGTCATGGCGGGGGTGGGGGAGGGTGGGGGGCTTGTTACGAAGCGGTAACATTGAACTTTTACCACGGCCTCACCCCACAGTTGGTATAAACACACATACCAGCCTGGTCTCCAAGGACAGGGAGTGTCTTGTTTATGGATAATGTGTGCGTGTGTGTGTGTGTGTGTATTTGTGTGTGTGTGGTCAGTCATTTCCATATGGCAGTTAGATTTACGGCGTCTTGAAACCACCCCCCCCCTCTTCACTTTCTCCCACCCCCCCTCCCTTTCTCTCGTCTCCCCTTTATTCCCTCTGAGTGTTTTTACATTCACAGCTTCTCACCTCGCTTGGCGGGAGCGGCACAATGTAAAGCGAGGACCCCTGTCCTCCCCCGTCCCAGTCTCTCTCAATGGGACCAGGATGGGGGGCAGCGGGTGGGGGTGGGAGAAGTCCGTTCCTGCATGGCCGCACGTGGGGGCAGTAGGGGCCTTTGTGTGCGCCGTCACCAAGCTAACGGGGCAGCTTTGTCCCGCCGCAGCTTTAGAGCGACAGCTACATTTATTTATATACTCTCGTCCATTTGTTCACGTCACACGCACATAAATCCAAGAGTTACACTCAGGCTGGAGGTGGAAGGAGAGCTGGCACATACCCACACAGACACACACACACACACACACACACACACACACACACACTGTGCCATGAAACTTAAAAGTAGCTCACATCCTCACACGTAAGATTATGCAATCCAATATTAATTATCTCTCAGTATGCTGCTGTTGTGTTACTTATGTTCAGGTTATGTGTTTTTAAGATGTGGCATGTCAACATTTTTGGTGTCACAATCTTGGTGTTACAAAATAAAAATTGATATGTTAACGCACATTTAACTAGAACGGGCACTCGGTAGAGCGCATCCTTCGCCGCAGCTACTTTTGTTTCCAAGAGAGAAGACTACAAGACCTTATTGGAAAAAACGTTATATCATTAAGGAGATTTGGGTACTGATCATAATACCCACATTTGGGACAGTTTCCGTTATACATAACATAGATATTTGAATGTAATGTATTAGGACATTTTAGGCACAATTGAAAAAAGTCATTTTCAAACGTCAATGACGTCACAACGGTTAGTCCGATCATCGTGAAAAGTGGTGTCCTCCTTGAGGGAGGTCCTATATAATTATATGGTCGAAACTGAAAAGTCATCTTGTAACGTCACTTATTTGAAAGGTATTTTGTAGTTGAACAACCAAAGCCTGATTGGTGGTTCCACATGTTAAGCATGTAGAAGAAGTATGTAGACGTATACGTGGCGCACACAATATATAACCTGTGCAATACATTTTTTTTATTTATCATTGCAAATGATATTACTTTTTTATACTTTTTGCAATTCAATTCCTTGCTGGTGTCAGTGTTCCTGTTTACCCAGAACACGAGTGTGAGCCGGACTGCTTCCCCTCACAATATGCAGTCCTGACATTGACCTCACCGACCCCGGATGTGAATATTATTTGCTTAGACACAGAGCTACAAAACAGCCTCCTGTGTCTCTCTGGGTCTTTAATCTTTTCACCTCCATGTTGCGGCATTTGCGGGACCTTGTTCCAGCCTGGGGGGGGGATTTATTTACAACATGGCAGACAGGGGATGGGAGAACAATATAACCAGTCTGGCCACACTGTGGAACCCCCATGTGTAAGGCAGGGAGACGGAGAACCCCCTCTGACCTCCTCTGGACTTCCACTTAGTCTCACACTGAAACACTCCGCCTGCTCGGCTTTAAATCTTATTCCTTATTACAGCATTAACTACTAGTAACTTGATTTAGTTTGTAATGATCATTTCTAAGGTTGAATGCTGCACAACAACTTACCGTGAAGCACCAACCCCCTTGTGTATCTAAACAAAAGTGAGAACAATAGAAACAACTGGCAGACGACCAGACAGTCCCTTCAGCCAACACTTGTTACAGATAATCAAAAGAAGTGCTTCCTCTCACTCAAGTGAGCCAAGAAGTAGAAGGAAGAGCCAGGGAAAGCACGCAGGGTCCGTTCCCACAACGTGCCACAGACGACAGGGACTGCAGGTGTAGCCAAGCAGGAATGAGTTACGCTCTGTGACAGCTGGGGTCACAGGGGTCACGCAGGTCACAGGCTTCAGGGCCGGGAGATGACGTTCACAAAGCACGGAGAGAAAGCAGACCACTTCTTTTTAGACTCTGGGAGTAATGGCCAGTGTAATGCTTGCTTTCAGAGTAACTGATGACTTCTTAAGTATCTACTTACTGTGATTTGATTATTCATTTTGTTGTTTTAGGTCTAAAAGCAGCATATAAAAAGAGGACAACCTTTCAGCTTCAGTCCAAGTGGAGTATGCCATTCAAAAAAAAACAACACATTTTTATGTTTCTTAAAGCAGTAGGATTATTTGTTGCCCGCTTGTGGGAAGAGAAACATGTCGGGTCCTTTGTTCCATGTCATTTATACTAATGCTATGGAAAATGAAATGCCTTCCAAAATACTCATACAACATAACAAAATCCTCATTTAGGTCACAGTTCTTATCAGTTTTCATCCAGTTTGTGAACTAAAACAAAAAGGAAATAAAGATATGTAAAAAAGTAATGTTTAGTGTAAAGCTTTTTCTTGCTGCGTACTGCCACTGCTTTATTTCACAGATGAGTCATTTAAAAAGACTTATAGTGCAGATTTTTCCAGCTTTTTCAACTTTGAATATAACACTGCACTAATAAAAAAAAAGAATGAGGTTATCCTCAGTCATTCTGAGTCACTTAAGTAAACCTCATTAGACGTGTGTGTTTCCACAGGCTGCGTGGTGGGGAATGAGTGGGCGATGTAAAAACAGTCTTTGGCACTAGTGGCAGCCGAGAAACGCACGTATCACAGATAGCTCAGGGTCAGCGGGGGGGTCGCTCTAAAACAAGACGTCACACCTGGAGGAGGGAGAGCGCGACATGAGAAACATGAACAACTGAATGCTGCAACATCTCACCAAAAAAAAACTGCTGGCAGATTAAGTACAGTTGGCATACGTGGCAAATAAATGTTTCTGCTTCTGAAAAATATTTAAAGCCCCGCCCCTCAAAAATGTTTTTCCCATATGGGAAAAATGAAAGACGCTCATCGCTATCCTACTTTGTTCAACTTGAATGATATTCAATAGTTGTCAGCGTTAAGGCTTTTCTATGGAAACAGAAGTTTGTCTGAGGCCATGTCCCATGCTGCGCGACCAATGGAACTGGAGACGTAAACAGATTTTTCAGTGGGGCAATTCAAGAACATTTTCTTCCCAAAGATTACACTCAAAAACCCAGCTAGCAAGTGGATTTCTTACATGTGGATTTTTATCCACATGGACATTTGTAACAAATGTCCCGCTATAATGTTATAGCGAAAATTCTAAATGAATACAGTGAGGTTATAATACAAAACTAGGGCTGCTTGCAGCACTGAACGGGCCTTAGCCTCCCCTCGCATGTCGGGGGGGCAGCGGTCAGCCAGACACGTGGTCAAAAAGTGAAATAAGAAAAAAAAAAACACACAGATCTCTGGCTCCCTAACCAGACACTTTACATCTGAGCTATCATCCACACTTGTCAATGCAGCGGCTCGCGGTTCGCCGGCAGCTTGGGGCCCCTAAGCAGCCGCTGAGTTGGCTTATGCCTTGGGCCGGCCCTGCCCTCAGGATGTCTTCGTGTGACCCCCGTGTCACCGCATATATCCAGTGACTGTGTGTGTGTGTGTTACTTTAGCTGTGTGCCGGTCAGAAAGTGCGGGGCAGGGCCATTGTTTACTGGCCCTGGAGCCAGGCGAGGATTGATCTCGGGGCACCCCAGGCGGGGCCGTGGTTGAGGGTGTGGTACTTCCAAGTGTATTGTGTGCCGCATCCTGTCCTGCTTGCTATAAATAGAGGAACAGAAGGAGGAGGAGCGCTGTGGACGAAGCTTACAGCTGTTCAGAAACAGACCTCCAAATGCTACGCAAGACTTAAAAAAAAACAAAAGCTGCTCCAATCTGTGTACTTTATAAATTATAATTGGCATTTAGCAGAAAATGTTTCCCAGAAGTCAGTGGAGATCCAAACAGAACAATAAACATCATACTTGTTTTCCCCATGTGGACAAAAACAACACTGTTCTCAGGTCTGCTGCATGTGTTAATAGTCAACATATTCCATATGTCAATACAGGTTTAGCCAGACCTTTGCCAGTCTTGTTTCATTTCGCAGCCGGCTGTACATAATGAACATGTTTCTGTCACTCCCTAGGCTTCCTATTATTCAGCGTCAGGCTTTCCAATGCGGACAACCAGAATAATTCAGTGGCGCAGAATGCTACGGACCCACTCGGGCAGCCAACAGGGTCAACTGCTGGAAGCACAAACAACACTGAGAAAGTAAACTCCACTGTCACATCTGGAGTAAACTCGACTGGGGAATCCGGGGAAAAGGCCAACGGTACCACGCCATCTGTGAGCCCAACTAATGCGACCACAACGTTTAATACATCCGTCACATCGCAGCATAGAGAACAGAAAAGCTCTACTGGACAACAAGCGGCCACTGACACAAACAGCACGACCAATTCCTCTATTCCTCTTAATACGAGGAATAATGATACGTCTGCTGCCACGTGGACCACCAGCCCATCAACAACCTCTAAACCAGCAACTATAACTGCATCAGCTACATCAGCTACTAAAGCCAATACAACTGCCAACAGCGCTGGGTCGACTGGAACCCCCAACGCCGCCAGAACAACGGGAACCTCTGTAACCATGGCAACAACCACGACACAAGTGGGCTCCATAGGGACAACCGAGACCACAAAGGTATCCCCGAGGGCCCCTACGACGGTGCAACAATCAGTGACTCACACCACCAACCCCACCCAGACGAGCCAGCAGAGCAAAGCAGGTTAGTGCCTCTGATGCCCACCTGAGGGCGGCCCACCTCCCCATCCGGGGCTCTTAAATCTAATCTAGCAAACATATGAAAACTTAAAATGGACAGATTGACTTCAATCAATCAATGTATTAGAACTTGTGGTTTCATCGCGATAGAAGATCATTTGAGATCATTATTTCATTACTTCTTCAAGGTGACAAAAAGCTGTCATGTATGTGAATCTATAAACTTAACAGAATAAAAATAAAACTACGAGCTTAACGCCAATGCCTTGTGAGTTGCCTTAAACGTCAAAGTTTGAAACCCACATATTTAATAGTTATTTCATTTTAAGTGTACCACCTATTATTCTCCTGTTAGCGCATTTCCTCCAGCAAGTCCACATTTGGCAAAGCTGAAGTTTTTTGGTCTTTCCTTGTGCCAAATGAATAACCATCATTGGCATCAGGGCACCGTTTTCTTACCGTGTCTCATCCTGTCTGGTTGAAGGTGCTGTGATAACAACTGAGGCGTTTAAAGTGATGACGGTCACAAGAACAGCCGACAACACGGTGTCCACTCTCAACCCCACCACCCTGACCAAGGTGCCCACTACCCCGCAGCCTGTTGTTACCACAGCTGGAACCGCCTCCCCACAGCCCACCACCATTGTAACCAAAATCTCCACCAGCCGCACCGCAGCAGCTCAGCTGAAGACGTTTGCGGTAAGACACACATTACGGACGGTGTATCAACGTATTTCAGAATGCTTTCCCCTCACCCACCGTGTTTTTATTCTTCTCTTGCAGTATTCTCTAAACAGCGGGAACGAGGTAAGATTAAGCTTTATTTTGAGTGTTGTGTTTTTAAATCTATTGACCCAAACAATCCTAGTCTGGGTCCCTGATATGGTCCTGTGCATGGGAAGCACTCCTTTCTCCGTCATGCAACATCCTGCAGGAAGAAAAGGAACACAAACTATGTTTATTTATACTCACTTGACTCACTTGCCATTGCATTTAGTGACGTGTGGTAAGCTTCTTCATATGTTACTCTTTCGACTAGCCAAATTAAATGATCATGTATTCGCCATAATGCTTCACAAAGCAATTTACAGCCTTTGTGTATTATAATTTACATACATGCGACTCACTGCAATAAAGCTAAAACAATTAAATCAGTGTTTGTTTGGACACCACCAAATTAAATTACCTGACACTTTTTACAGTCAAATCAATCATCACCAAGGCTACGACGTAGAGTAAGATACAATATAGTGTATAAAGCATAGAGCTTGGAACCACACACTGATATATTACAGCTAAGGAGAGGCCGCGGTCCACTCAGTGCCTGTGTCCCACTGTAACCACCAATGCTAATTGGTGACACAGAACATGACACAGGTGCGACTGTTCCCTCCCCACCACATCCAATATCCAGCCCGTGAACCCTACTCACTGTCTCTTCTTTACCTCCAGCAGAGGAATGACGCTGCAGAAACGTCTGACTAACCTCCCTTCGTCTGTTGCACTCTTAAGACGGCGGATCAGGATTTTTAAATGTCACTTTGGTTTCTCGGATTTGACTCCAAATGTATTTGCCAAAGTAAAGGTGAAATGGTTTCTCCCAGTGCAATTAACAAAACTGTTTGTAGGTCCACGTACAATGTTACATTAACTAATGATAAAGAATCATACGTAGATTTCCTAAAGATAATGATTCAATATTTCCAGTAGTGAGTGATGTGAAAGCGTTATGAAGTCAAAGAGCAGCAGATGGTAATAGAATCCCTTAAATACTCACCACTGAGGGAGGCTCTGGGTGCAGTCATCAACAGGAACAAGTGAAGCTCACTATAAAAAAAGGATTCCAATCACTGGGTGGAAAAAGTGTCTTCAGTGGGAACGCTTCCTTAGTTTCCTTCGTTTCCTTCGTTCCCACACCTCTTACATAGCCTCACTCTCTCTTTGTGACGGCCTAAGCAGTTCGGCCCTTCCACATCACACCAGAAATACCCCTCACATCACAGCATGGGAAGAACTGACATCAACTTCTGACCTTCCTCTCCAAGCTGTGACTGCATGCCAGAGCTCTGTGTCGACTCTGCTCAGTCATTCATGGGAAAGCAAAGCAATGGGATGGATTCTGCTTGTGACGAGATGCTAAAAGAAATATATTTTGACCTTCAGAATGAGGATAAAGAAATGGCGGAGGTCTGCAAGCAGCTGATGATCAATCTGCAAGATGGCAACTGCACCCTGACGTGGCAGGACCACAACAGCAAAATACAGTTTGACAGTGTGGAGATCCACGGCAAAGGTGAAACACTTTTTAGAAAAGCACCTTTTGGAAAAGTCAGGTTAAGTTAGAAGTAAACAGAATGTTTCACTTGCTAACAAACACACCTGAATGCATCTCACAGTGAAAGCCAGCCTCGCAGCCCAGTATTATGAAGAAATCACCAAGGTAAGAGCTCCCATAAAGACGGCGTATCATCATATACCATCACGTACACAATCCACCGCCGGGTGAACAGAAGCCATCTTCTGATTGACTTCTCTGCTCCAAGAAACCGACAGATAGCAAAACCCTGATCGCCATCCTGGCCTCCAGCGGAGCTCTGCTGATCATGATCGTCATCCTCGCCGTTTGTGCCTCGCACCACCGCAGGCCGTACAATGAGAACCAGGTAAGTGGAGCACCTCCATTCATACAGAGCATCTCTAAAGGCACTCATTGGTGCCACCCACGTGAAGGGGTTTCTCTGCTGGTGTAACATAAAACAGCAGTACTCAAATGTACACACGCGCCTCGACAAACTCAGATTTATGAAAATATGAAAAACGTAACTGTAAAACCTGTGTGGACATTTGGAGTGACTTGAAGACAAACTTATTTTCTAACTTGGAACCTTTTTTCAATGTGTTTGTGTTACAAATGGAGTCCACCATAAAGGCTGCAATGTTATTCTTAACCGTCAATGTACGTCTGTAAAGTGTCCGTACAACTGTACAAAAAGGACGTTGCAGCGACAGAAGAGTCTTCAGGGTCAGTGGGATAAACAAGCACTTTCAGTGGAGTGACTTTCTTGTGTTGGAGCATTTTTGCTAAATCCTGGACCAATCCAAAAGGTTTGTGTCAGTCGGACACAAAGGACATGTGAAAGTAGTGAAAATAGAAATGAAGTTACCCTTTAATAAAATAAGCAACACAAAGACAGCTTTTAGAGACGCTGTCCCTTTAATTGCTGCAGCAGCACCTGACGGAGGAGCTGCACACAGTAGAGAATGGTTACCACGACAACCCGACGCTTGAGGTGATGGAGGTGCAGCCAGAGATGCAGGAAAAGAAGATGACGCTGAATGGAGAGTTCAACGACAGCTGGCTCGTCCCCATAGACAACCTGCTGAAGGAGGACGTGGCGGGCGAGGAGGACACACACCTGTAGAGACGAGCGAGGGAAGGAGTTGATTTGTACACTCATCACCTGTAAATAAGTATTTTAAAGTTGTTTTCTAGGAGTGAGGAAGTCTGGTGACGTTGGAAACTATTCAATAATGAAGACAATGTCCACAAACATTTAAAAACACAAGTGAAAGCTATTAAATCACAAGGCCACGAATGGAGACAAGGGTGTACGTGATGCCCGAGGGGACAAATCAGAAGTAGATTTTCTTTGTCTCGATGCTACGTGTTGTCACAGGATCTACAAACAATGGAAAAGGCATCCCGCTTTCTCTATAAAAAGGACTTGCGCTTATCTGATGTAACCATGACAAGTTATCTTAAAAATACACATCACGCCTAGAATACTTCAAACACATTCAAAATAAAATTGAATTATTCATCTTTGTTTTTAAGGGACTACCACTGAAACCGTTTATCTCTTTTCACTGTTGTTGCTGTTGGGTCTTGTGATGTTTTAAATTGTCTGATGTAACATTAAAACAAAGGCACGTCACAGTTTGGGTTCAGTTTGAATAACTGCCTTCCTTTAAAACCATTAACATGTGTACCTATATACAAGTGAATCATCACCGTGGGCACTCTGCTTTTTTTTGTTTGTCTATAAAGTTTCACTTTTATTATAGCTGTGATGTCACCAAAGCATGTTACTAGTTTTTGTTGTGTATTTATGTATCGTTTGCTGCAGAAGGCAAACAACAGGGGTCTGACACACTGGAAGCTGTAAATGGTCAATTGCCTCGGCGCTCATGTTCTTCTACGTGCTCACATTTGAAAATAAAAAAGGCATTGTTTTTTTTCCACTTTGGTCGCTCAATTGTCTTTTTCTGTGCTGATCCAATATTCAAGTCCACTAGGGGGCAGAAACAGCACTGACGCAGGAATTAGGAAAACCTGAACAAAATACAATCTTTATTCCTTATATACATTACATACAATGCAATACTACAGGCCGTTCTACACATTCTCTGTATCAGCAATACCGCTCAATGATCTGAGTACCACGCAGGGGTCAGCAGAATGGCAGAACAAGAAAGGATCAAAATACCGTTCCATCTATCACACACACACCAGTAAAATAGCAAAAAACAAAAAAATTTGGCATTGAGTTTTTTTCTTCTTTTTTTTTTTTAAACAAAAAGGTGCTTTCAATTACTCTTTTAAAAAAAGTTTTTTTTCTGGCAAAAAATGAAAAACAGACTTTGGCAAGCATGATGAGCCCCAAAGACTGTCCAAAAAACCATAATGACTTGCTCACATTGCATTGAGCAGCATCATTTCATCAAAATCAGGGATTCTTGTTTTGTCTTCTCTTCCATCAGCGATTTGTTCCTGTAAAGTTCTACTCAAGCGGCCTCCACCTCGGTTCTACTTCAGGACGTTTGTTTCAGAAAGTAACTTGAAACACACTTAGGTGAGCAATGCAGAGCGCATCAGCAGAGCAACCAAAAATCACAGGAAACCAACGCGCGGTGTAAATAAAGCAGCACACAGCAAGCGAGCAGAGGAGATGAGGTGCATCCAACGCAAAAGCATCAACACATTCAATTCCAAGCTCGTGGAACACTGACACAGTAAATTATAAGGAACAAAGCTAGCTTAGCTTAGCATAGAGAGCGGAAACGGCTAGCGTGGCCCAACATTCAGTGTACAGACACGAGATAAATCTCAGCTAGCTTTGGAAAACGGTCAGTACTCATTTTGGCGCTATTTTCCTTTGCCTTCCATGGTTTAGTCCACTTCGTCAAACAGTCATTTATACAAAAAAAAGATGACTTCAGTAAGATGGACATATTAGAGGCTGGCAGCATACTGAAATAAACTGAACGAAAAAACAAGCTGACCACAAGGAACCACACTACGCGACATTTGAGCTCAAAATCTAAATATTTTCTCTCACCTGTAGTGCTTAATGGATTTATAAATTTGGGGTGAACTGTCCCTTTAACGAAACACACCCCACCTCCAGTAGTACCAGCTCAAACATCACCTCTCTTTTCCCGTAAATAAGGAAAGCTGTTATAAATTAGACTCTCAGAAATCCTACCTTTTTTTTACACTAAACTTGGATCTTGCATTACTAAGCCTGGTTCTGCCTGAAGGGACAATGCGGATCTTTAGAAGGGGTTTGTCTAAGGTGCTTCTCCATAGTCAGTGGATTACTGAAGCTGTTCCATAACCCTTCTTCAAACCCACCGGACTCCTTCGATGATGATAAAAATGTATTTGTCAATAGAGTCCGGCGGCTTTGAAAAGAGTATTGATATCTGCTATAACGGATGTTTGTTTCTCCAAATCCATCTGCTGTGGGAAACGTACCAACAACCACACTTCAAAACATCAAAACTATCCCTGCAACTCAGCCCCTCAACAGATCTCACCAATTATTTCATCACACTGCCTGCTCCCCAGCAATAATGAGCAATTAAAGCCAGAAGGTTGGACTTTTAGATAAAGAGCAAAACAGGAAGAACACGATCCTCCACAGAATCGATTCAACCCCCACCAAAGAAAGAATCCCTATATATGTATATTTACATATTCTGTACACCTTTTAGAATTAAGTTGATGAACTATTGGAGGAAAAAAGCCACTTTTACAATCCAAACCAATATATAAAAGGTATATTTAGATATATATTAAGCTTTATCTCATAGAATAGTTCCTCTATCGTTAGTATAACACCTTCCCATTGCTTTGGCCTCCACCATCATGAATACAACTGAACGAGTTGCAGAGAAGCAAGCGAACCAAGATGAAAGTGTACATTAGGGTTTAGCAGGAGATAAGTAAATGTTACTAAAAGAACAGAGCACACATTTTTGGCCAAAACAATGTCACATGTTTTACGCGTGGAGGGAGGGGGGCCTGTGGGGGGCATTTGCATGGATACAAACAAATTCAAAACCAAAAGAAAAGGAGATTGAAAACAAATGTGTGCAATGAAAACATAATCAATGTTTAAAGGGATTTCCAGAAACTTCCATCATGAGTTTCACACATAACCCAATAGCACGGTGGTGTGAACGCGCGTGTGTGTGTGGTTAGTCGTGTCTGCCGCGGTCCGAGGCAGCAGCAGGAATCTTAGCGTGTTCCCACTAAATGAGTTCAGAGTAGAAAAATAACTGCTCTCTGTCTGCTCCGGGGTGGGGGCTCAGCGACTCTGCAGTGGGGAAGGGAAAGCTGTTGCAGGTGGGGGGGCGGGGCTAAAGCGTGATGAGGTCGACCAGGTTTCCCTTGGGCGGAGTCATGCTGTCTGGGAAGAAGTTGACGAGTGTGTCGAAGAGCTGCGTCCGCTGAGCGTATGTCTGGTCCACGTCTGAGAAACCTGAAGAGGAGATGGAGGCTTTCATCGGGTTCGTGTTCATGCAAGCACCAGTCGCATCTTCCCCACGGATTTAAACGCAACACAGTAAACGGAAATGGACCCACTGAAGCATCTTTAAGCTTTTAACAGGCATGTCAAGAGTACGTCTGCATGGCTAAATGCACGGCTCTGCTTTTTGGTTGCAGTTTATAGTTTGAATCTGAATTGAGGCATTTAGTTTGTTCTATTCGTTTTATGTTTTTATTTCATTCTAACCTTAAGTGGTCATTCATACAACATACAACCCATGTATTTATGATCAAACAGTGTGGACATGCCCTGTTACGAGGTAAAGTAGTAACTAATATAGTGAACAAAAGCAGTGAAGATGTAACGCGCAACACGCACTCCTTACCCAGAGGGATGAAGTCAGAGCTGGACTTGAAGAGCGCCGAGGGCAGCAGCTGGAACTGAAGCGGGACGGCAAACATGAGGGGTTGGTGGACAAACAATGCCCCCAGCCCCCAGTAGATGGCGCTGCTGCTTCAGTAGGTCTAACTAACGCTCTACATTTATACGTTTCCTTCTGGTTCATTTTCTCTCACATTTCAGCTTTTAGGCCTTACTCCATGACAAAAAACTAACAGGAAGAGAACCGGTACCTCTTTGGTCTCTTCGGGGTCAGCGTGGTCCACCGTCAGTGACAGGTCGTTCTGCAGGTATTTGAGCGCGCAGAGTGGCTCCGACTGGGCCTTCTCTTCGAACCTGGCCAAGCAAAACACACGGATGTGAACACCACATGACCTCAGTAGGGCGCAGCTGCCGCCAGGAAACACAAGGTGGCGGAAGAGCATTATGAGCTTTATGATAAGGAATAGACTTTTCAACAGTTCTTATTCCCGTTAACAAATAAAACAGCAACCGTAAACATTTAGTATCTTCCCTTACTTCCCACCACTCGGCAGAGCATTAAGTAATAAATAACACACACACACACAACCAGTTCAAAGTCTGCACACCGGCTGATTATGTCGATTATCAATCTACAACCTGAATGAGAATGCGTGTTCAAACATTTGATTGGTCCTGCGAGGTGACTCTTCTGGCCACAGATGGAAATAATCGGTGTGTCTCAACTACGGATGGGTATTGTTTGGGTTTTTTCCGATACCGACGCTTTACTGATTTACCGCCTAAACGGTGCCTGAACCGATACTTCTTTTTTTTTTTTAAAGCACAAAACAATGTTTGATATTGAATAAATGATTATAAATTGAACACTATATTAACTGTTTAAACCATGCTTTCCTAAACTTTAAGCTCGGCAAACTATGAACAATATATTAACGGTTTACAGCATTAGTATTGTTTCTCCTCTGTAAGCGCCCGTGTGTATGTATATATATAGTGTGTAGTAGTTCATTGGAATTTGAGGAAGATTAATCATTTAATATTAGATTTATGCTCGTTGTGGAGGAACTGATGATATGGAACGTATATTGAAAAGCATGTTAGAATGACGCTCCTTGTTTTATTGACGTCATGATTAAAGCAGCTGCGACACAGAATAGCTGCATCAGGCACGAGAGCTTATCGTTTTCTATCATGTGACAGAATTTATTATTTCAGGGTTCCTACACATTTTCACCAGTGGATTTTCATGACTTTTCCAAGACTTCAAACTAAATTTCCATGTCCAAACATTTTGTTGTTGTTGATGTTTGAAATATTACCTACACTCTTCTTGTCTCGGGTCTTTGTTTGTCGTAAGTTATGACATGAACTTATCCACATGTAGATAACCACGGTTAAATGTACACTTCCCTCGCACAATGGGTGATCCCTGAAATGTTTTTATGGCCACTGAACATTTCAGTTAGTGTGTTTACACAACCACGCTGCGACTTACAACCATACCAACCCTGTTATTTGTATACAGTTAAGGTCAAAAGTCTACATACGCTTGTAAAGAACATAATGTCATGGCTCTTTCGAGTTTCCCGTTATTTCCACAAGTCTACATTTTTCTCTGAGAGAGTGATTGGAACAGATAC
Organism: Apeltes quadracus; assembly: GCA_021346845.1. Classification (NCBI taxonomy): domain Eukaryota; kingdom Metazoa; phylum Chordata; class Actinopteri; order Perciformes; family Gasterosteidae; genus Apeltes; species Apeltes quadracus. Next base: position 1,705,143 of record CM037915.1, read on the forward strand.
TTCTTTGTCACAAAAAACAATCATGAAGTCTGGTTCTTTTATAAATGTATTATGGGTTAACAGAAAAAGTGATCAAATCTGCTGGGGTCACTATTAGAGGAAAATCGGAATTGTAAAAATAACGGGAAACTCGCGAACCATGACATTATGTTCTTTACAAGTGTATGTCTGTTTCATTTCGGGTCGCCGTGGACGCTTTGTGCCGGCTGGTGGGCACATACCTGTGTTGGCAGTGCCTTTTCCAGACTTTACTAACGGAGGGAAACACTGACTTAAACAAATATAAATAAAAGGTACAGGGCTAGCTAGCTACTGTAGCTACACACATAGGCTATTGTTAGCTGCTGTTGTGTAAATAACGTTTTTCAATCGGCTCAGGCAGCGAAATCTGTGTTGCGTTCAAAGACAGCCCACGTGATGAGGTGGTCGTGGCTGCTAAAACACAAAGAAAAGGCTCGATCTGACCTGTATTTGCGGATGAGGTATTTGCAGTGGCGCAGCAGGTACTCCTTGGAGGGTCGACACAGTTTAAGGGACCAAAAGTCGTCCAGGCGCATCTTGGGAGAACACGACTTTCCGGGGTTTCCCCCAAACAAGTAATGCACCTGGACACACACAGGAAACACCCACCAGTTAGAATGCACACCAGGTGCTGCGTGGTGTGCATTATGCTACCAATCAGTCTTCAGATGAATCGGACGGTTCTGCACACTACGTTACGGTTTCTCTTCTTTTCACTGATAAAACTATTCCAGGGTTGTTTCTCGGGTTGTTTCGCTCAAATGTGGCGGTATGAAACAATTTTGAAGTCTGCAGGAAAACAGTTTGGATATGTGAAGAACTTACTCAAGAGCAGCTTTTATGTGCAGTGGTTGTAAATTTAACAGCAAGTCATATTTGTAAAAAATAAGGAAAAAACTACTTTAAATTATAATTTTTCGTAGATATACATTTTGTTATTATCAGTATTATTACAATAATCCACACATCTTGAAATAGCTGCAAGGTTGCAGCAACACATGCAACCTCTATTTTAGGGGTGAACTGTCTATGATTCCCAATGTGAGAACTCACAAGCTTCGTTGTGATAAGACTAAACATGCCTTTATCTCCGCACATTGTTCTGTGGTCCCTTTCACCCTCTGACTGGTTCAGGGCGAGTTTAATTTTGAGCTCCTGTAACAGGTGTTTCTCCAGCAGCTTAGTCTGATGCTTTGGAATGCAAAAGCTTTGAGAGTAACTCCTTAAATGAGTGTGAGAGCGTCCCCGGTGAGAGCACTGTGGGCTGCGTGTGTGTCGGACCTTGTGCATCTCGTCGTAGACCAGCTGGTGTGCAAAGCGAGGACACGGCTCCTCCTCCTGCAGAGCCTTGCTTGGGTTTTCTTTCACCGTCTGGTCGTTCTTGTACACACACGACCTGAGCAGACACAGACACATGCACGCATACACAAATAAATAGCAGGAAGCAACTTTACATAGTGACGTAAAGACTTCCTGAAGCCTTCGAGGAAAAGCTGCTTAACAGTTTGTTACACATGCATGCACACACAAATGCACGCACACAGCCCTTGTAGAGAGAAACAAGCGCAACGCTCATTTACTTTTTTCACCAGACATTGAGCACAAGGAAATGCTACTTAAATCAATGTAATGGAACAGCCCGTTCTGTCTGTGCGCACCCACGCTGAAGAAGATCTGAGCTACAAAGAGACGCTGAGTGTGAGTAAGTGTGCGTGGCTTCCATGGACTCTCCTACCAGTTGTTGCGGGCGATGTCGTAGATCCAGAAGGAGTTTCGGACGTTCTCTTCGCGCTTGTCCTTGTCCTTGCTGAGGCCCGACAGCACGTGGATCTCGTTGAGCTCGGGGTCGATGGTGGCTCTCTGAGTGAAGCCCGTCATCGGCACTGTGGCAACAACAACGGCGAACATGAGTGGCACCGGGTTCAGCTCAGAGAAAAGAAGAGCTGTACTTGTACTCGTGTTATAGTAGTGGGACGAGTTTGGGCTGATGTGGGATGAGCACCATTAATAATACAAGTTTAAGGAAGGAAAGAACGCTACTCTGTAACACAGCAACAGGGTGCCATGGCAACGGGCTGCGGCAGACCGCCATGCAAATGCAACCTAATGGCTGCAGGTATTCATTTCCTGTGTGGGGTGACACCTGAGAGCCTTCCAGGAACTGGGAACCTAAATCTAAACGCGTGTTCAGCGAGAATTCCATTCGTTCCTATACACATACACACACACACACACACACACACAGGATAGAAGATTTGGGAACATAGTTCAGTCCTATTACCTTATAGGTCAGTCAGCAACTATTTTCTCCAATATGGCTGAATTGTGTTAGATTTTAAACCACACACAATCTAACCGCCGCCAGTCAACAATGTACATCTGTACAAACCGAAATCCATGTCCATTAAAGACGTCACAAAGCTGGGTTCAACCGACATACATTCAAAGGCTGTGCCTAAACAGAGGCCAGTTTTCTACTCTTTGTAGAACAGGGAGAAGACACAGAACTGAACTGAACTTCAAGTACGGCCATCATCTATATGAGCTTAATCTGAGCACAGCTCCCAGCTCGGGCTGCGGGTCGGCATGTCCAGAGGGACGTGGCAAGCGGCTGCCGCCAAGCTACTGCACATGTCAACATCAGAGACTGTTTATGACCGAAGAGGGGAAGGGAGAACAGTTTGTGCTTGCTTCCTTCCTGCCAAGACACATTCTGTTCTTTCTTGTTTGCTTTGTTTCACCCTTGCACACAGTGGAATTGGTCAATGTCTCTCTCCCCCCGCCTGTGGCTGCTCCAGGACAAGGAGCTGAGCGCTCGGCAAACAGAGGCTCTGAGGTGGCGCCCACATCCTAGTCCGTGGTTCTGTCCGGGCAATGTGTAACACACAGGAATGTAAACGCAAGATGGTATGCTTCGGATTGTTATCCTGCTGGCGGGTCCAACCACGGCCCATTTAAGCTTCCTGGAGGGGCGGTACGGTTTTCATTCATTACCTGCTGATATCTGATTATTAACAAGCTGTCCAGGGCCTTTGGAAGAAAAACAGCTCAACATAAAATATCCACCACCATACTTCACGGTGGGTATGAGGTGCTTCTCTGTAGGACTATCTTTCTTTCTACACCAAAAGCACCTTTTATGTTTTTTGCCACAAAGCTCTAGTTTGGTCCCATTTCAATTCATTGACAGCCCATGTAACGTTTAGCAAACAGTAGTTGCCGTGGTTCGTTATTGACAGCAAAGGCTTTTCCCCGGCAAACCTCCAAAACAGCTTGTGTTGATGTAGATGAGATCGGATGGTAGTTTGAGACTTTCTGACAAACCTTTGCAACAACTAATGACACTTTTCACTGATCCAACTGTGTTGGAATCCCTATATTATCAAGCACCCTGGTGCTGCTTGTGAACATCTAAATCAAAATGAGTTCACATCCTTTAGCCAGCTGTGAGAGCAAGTGGCTTGCTTATTTTAACGCTGCATGACAGTGGATGAGTCTCTCATCTTGAGTGTAGAGCTAATCCTCTCATCACATTACACTGCTGCCATAAGTTAGCGAGTGTGTTCAAGTAAGAGTGTTTTTGCATGACAGGCAAGGCACAAAACTGAATAGTGGTGTGACGTGGGTCATCAGCAAGTGGCGACGCGCATTTAGCTGTTCACTAACAATGACAGCTTGTGCACAGAAAATAATGATAATATTTTTTTTTAGAAGTGAGACTTTCCAAATACAAACCGTGTGCTTACCCATGCCAGAGTCCTTCTTGGTGCCATCAGATATGATCTCTACGTGGTCTCCATCTACATCATAGCTGAAGAAATCATTGAGGTATGTCTTCGACCTCTGACCTCCAAACACATACAGGCAGCGGTTTCTCTGTGGGAAACAGAAGAGACAAATCAGAGAATTACCATCCATGCCAAGTGCGTCTTGGTTGTTTTGAACAGCGATAGAAATGAGCCTCACGGTGTGGAAGAGCATGCAGTGGCCGATGCGGGACTGGACGTCCTCTGGCCCGGCGTTGCACGAGTCTTCCCGCAGGAGGCTCCACGTTCCATCGTGGCAGTGGTAGGCGTAAAGGCCGCTGAACTGAGGCTCTGACGTCCGACTGTCCTCCACGCTGCCGTTACACGTCAAGATGCGACCGCCAAACGTGTAGATCATGTGCTTCTCAGAGTCCATGCACATCTGTGGGACACAGGAGCGGGAGGGAACAAAGAATACTTTTACAAAAGTCTGTCTTGAAGAAAGCCCGCCCCAAAAATGTGATATTCCACTGAGTTGCTTTGAAACAAGAACAGATTCTGTTCTAAAGCATTACAAAGTCTATTTTCCTCTGTTCAACAAGTTGCTACAGTGAGTGAGTGTGTGTGAAGTTCTGAGCTCTAACGAAACGCAAGGGACTTGCAGTCAACACAGAGCGTCCAATGAGTGCGTCCTGTTGCTCTCCTAACACGCTGTCCCAGACACACAAGCTGTGTCTCAAGTCGCTAGGCTGCATTCGGCGACGCCATACGTCATCTCTGCTGCGACTCGCGTGCCACTTGCCTGTCCCGACCCGTCGGCTCCTTCGAACGCAGCCCTCCAGGAGGAAATTTGGAGGAGACATCGGATCCATCCTTTGCAGCCCAGCATATTACCGCATGCCGTGCGGACAGACAAGCCCCCCCCCCATACAGCCCGGACCCAGACTGCCCCCTCACCTGAACCCCCCTTAGTTCATGCACTATTCTTCTGAACACACATTCATAACAAATACACAACGAGCAGCTCACGTTAGCGGGAGCCACTACATTGTTAACGGCAGCTCGTCTGCCTGCATTAATAAACGGGTTTGCTGTTGTGGTTTTTATTGACAGCATTGGTGGAGTCTCCTCTGCCTTAAGATGCCAATATCACTTTAGTTGAAAGTAATTAGAAATTAATAAAGTATTATACATAAACTTTAATTTAAAATGACCGAAATATGTTAAACGGCATGCTGGGTACAGCATCCATTGGATTGGATGTGTGAATTAAATATAAAAGGTTGGGAAGGTACAAGCAGCTACCTGGTGGTCAAACACCAGCTTCGGTCCTCCATCAGCGGACGTGTCCTCGCTGAGTAGCGTCCAGGTGTTGGCGTCGATGTCGTAGCGGTAGAAGTCGCTCTTCAGAGACTTGCTGTTCCTGACGCTGGAGTCCAGGTACCGGCCCAGAGTGTAGATCTGACGCCGCTGAGAGTCGATGCACATCTTGTGGCACGAGCGTGCACTGGGACCGCTCTGATTAGTGCAAAGAGCCCAAACAAAGCTTAATAACCACCCGTGTATTTTTTTCTTTGACAACACTCTTTGTGACCCCATTCACCTCTTTCTCCGTGTCTCTGGAGATGCAGGACCACTGGTTCTCCTGAACACTGTAAGCCCAGAAGTCAGCCAGGTCCTGTGTGCCGTCCCAGCCCCCGAACAGGTAAACGGTCTCTGTGGGAGTCGAGCAAGCCGACAAACATTAGATTAGATCCGCCTGCAGCCAGCTGAACTCCAGCACACACACACACACACACACACACACACACACACACACACGTACAGGGCAATCAGATAAAGCTTACGCTTTCATAAGACATGTATAGCTCACAAAAGGTCAGCATAGCTGACGTAGAGTCAGTGTCCTCGCTGATATTTGGCTGAGAAAAGATTTGTTAAATCATTGCGCTTAGATATTTGGTCCAACATTAAAAAGTTTTCTTTTTTTTAACACTTTTAGACAGTCTCTTGAACTTTCCTACATTTTTAGCCAACCCTTCTCTGGTTCCAAATGTAACTTTGTTTAACATTGTTAAATGTTCCAAATGTATTTGGGTACAGCTCTGAGTCGAGGCAGAAGCGGAGGCACTCTGATATACTAGCTGTTTATGAGGGTTTACGCGTGAAGTTTGTGATCCTATCAAAAAATTGTTTAGGAGGAAATGAGCATGGGGCAGAAAATAAGTCACTGATGACTATCAATAGATTTTGGAATAAGTAAAAATTTTATATTGAAGATGTTGAATATACGTTGTTGAAATCAGGATCAGGACTAAAAGTGACAGGACTATAAAAGTTGTGTTGATGTCCTGTCTTACTAACTAGCTCCACGACAGTCAAATGGAAGATATTTACTCAGGGTCAAATCTAATCTAATGTAATGAGTCAATATTTTGTCATTGGAAGCACTCTGGATTCCCTCTGAGATCTTTAAGATTGCTCAGAATATAAATGAGGTCCAGAGCAGATGTGAAAGGATTGGCAATAGACTGGTGATAGAGATATCAATCAAAATGTACAAGAAAAGGATTTCGGCCAATTGAGAAAAAAAAGGGATGCAGAGAAGAAAAAAAAGCAGTGACAAAGAAAACCATTTAGGATCTTCAACAATCCATCAACAAATGCTCCCAAAGCACAGAGGCCAGTGTGTGCAGAACACACACACACACACACACACACACACACACTTTGGTTTTTCAGATGGCCGGCGGGGAAGTTTGCCACAGAAAACAATGATACATAAAGAAAAAGAACAATGGCCGTGTGTGTCTGCCAAAACTAGTTGTGATTCATATTCTCTTTGAGGAGAAATGCCCTGAGGCCCGTTGCTTTTGTAGGAGACAGGTCTCAAGGTGGATGGGACAGACAGGGAGGGTGGGATAATTTAATCAGAAGTTCAATGGAGTCTGAGTAGGAGGATACGTGTCATAACACTGGCTCTGTGGGTCTCACCGGTCTGGACGTCGATCACCATTTGATGTCCTCCCCTCATCCCCGGCCTGTTGTCGTCCCCGTCACCTGAGAAGAAGAGACGAAGCGGTGACAAAGAGTGGCGGGTGAGTGTGGAAGGTGGAAGGTGATGTGGTTGAAAGTGAGAGAGGGGATTGTGGCAAATGAGGCGATGGGAGGAGCAGAGGGAAGCACGGCAACAAAGCATTTACAGTCTCACTGTTTATTTCGTCTCGGTTGACTTCTTGGGCGGTTGTGCCTTTGTTGCATTTCGGGATGATCTGACTCCACCGGGGCTTATACTCCTGCTGGCTGATATACTGGTTAAATAAACCGTCTAGTGAGGAGAGAAGAGGACCAAATATGGCCAACGATCACCATTCACACAGGCAGAAATTAAATAATTAAAATGGTACCATTGCAATTTTTATTTTTTTCTAGCAGAGCGAGCACCTTACCTCTCACAGCTTTGTCTATGAGCTCCTCACACGCATCGAAGTCTCCTTGCAGCACCAGGCGGTCGTGCAGGTGAGTGAGCATTGGGTGCTCCAGCGCTATCCGGGTCTTCTTCTGCAACGATTCAAAGGCTTCTGTGTAGTTATGTTGTCGGAAGTGCTTGAGGCAAAGGCGGATGGCTTCCTGTTCTCTGTACTGTTAGGGAACAATGTGGAGGAAAGAGATGGCAGATTAATGGAACAGCGGTAGGCTGAAATTGCCGCACCATCGACAGACAGCCACAACGTGTACGGAAGCGTTCATTTAAACGGATTAACACAAAAAAGCTTGGTTCTCCAAGCTTTTGTATCATGTAAGATGGCACAAAATCCCAAATACAGTGCCTGAAGGGAACATATTATTAGAATTCCACATTAATAAGTAACGTTGATGCGGCTGGCTGGCATGTCTAACAACCCCCAAAGGTGTGCATTTTTTAATGATACCTCTAATGAATTAGTACAAAATAAAAGGTCTTGTTTAGCGGTTCCGGGGTGTGCCAATGTCCTCAGATAAAGTGAGTCTCTTTTATATCGCCTTGACCCTCCCTCGACCACATCCCCTCCAAAACAGTTACACACAAATCCTTACATCATGTCCCCGGATTAGAAGGCACAAGAACGGGTAACAGCTTAACCAACACCCAGCCCCACTAAAGCTTTGAGATGTGAGGCTTCGCACTGGTTTGTTGAAACAAACAGCTTAGGAACACCTGTGTTAAAGAGACGGAGTTCTCCTGCCGGCTGATTAATCCATCATGCTAGAGAATCCGTTATAGTCGTTTTCAGTCCGAGCCCACGTCTCTTTACCCCGGCTACTTACCTTGCTGTACCAGTTAAGGCAGGGCTGCACTACATCGGGCTCTTCGATACCGTGCAGTTCAATATACCAGATGCTGAAATTAAAACTAGGACCCCAAGACATCAGAGGCACTGCAACACAGAGCAAGATAAGACGGAGAGAGATGAATATAGTTTAACTAGACAAACCATGCACGTCATCCCATCTACTTCTCCCACTGAGGGTTGGCTGACTAAGTCTTAATAGCACTCGATTTGCTATTTAGCAGAGCACGCATTTTAAACGTCAACATTGCTGACGATCACTTGTGGCAGCCAACATTGATTCAATTTCGATCAATTGTTCAGCCCTACCTCATACCGTTTAAAAGGGTTTTATTTTCCTTTTAAATGGCTGCAGATCATTTGTAAGGAACATGCATTTGTGAGATGAGCAGCAGAGCAGAGTATGTGGGTGGTGCCCATGAAATACTTGCCAAATCTACTCCCCCATTGATTCTTGTTAAGTGGATTGTATGATTGAAGACTAAAGAAACAAGACATATTGGCAATTTATAAATTGTATAATATATTGATTTAACAAGCCTCAATGGAGTATGAAAGAACCATATACAGCCACAACAGCCTGACACCACCTCCTCATGCTGGTCTTGATACATCTTCAATGAGATTGCCTAGAATTATGACAGTCCATTTTCTTCTCTACACTTTGAACCTATGACCCACTGCTGTAGGCAGAATCTGGACTCGTTGCTGAACATAGCGTTCCACCACACGTTCAGGTTCCAGTGCACATGTTGCCGAGAGCAAACAGGCCTGATGGTGAAGGGCTGTCATGGCAGGCTGATAGCAGAGAATATTTGATACATTTTCCACTGGCCGCATACTAGCGCTGATGCTCATCCCACAAATGCATGTTCCTTAAAAAAGGCAGGAAAATGTGAAAGGGAAATAAACAGGCTTTCCAAAAGGACAAGATTCATTGACACAAAGCATTGTTACAAGAAGAAAATAAATAACCAAACACAACCTTCCTTACTTTTGTGCTATGTTTATATTTTGGAAATTATTTGAGATATTTGCACAACCAGTGCCATGAACAGTTTAGTTTTACAACAACAATTAAAATCAACTGGTGTCTCTTACTTAATTGTGACCCTGATGGCAACTGGTTCAATCTCACTACACTGTTAAACCTGGCTATGACAACGATTATGAGTCAGTTCTAGACAAGTAGTCATTGGATAATGAAGTCACCAAGACCAAAATGGTTGCATGACCAGCACCATGGACAGCACCACATATTAATAAACATGACTCAGACATAAGTGGATGCGAGATCAGCACCATGGACAGCTCTGTCTACTACACCCATTTAAAGACCATGACTACAACCACATCCAGCTAAATTTCATTTCTTGTACCTATAACTGGATTCGGGCCAACATAGCTTTATGATTTGACTACCTGAAGCTGGAAGAAAATTCAGGAAAACAGCTTGACTCATGATAAAAATAATAGTAGTCTAGCTAAATTACACACAAATGGAAAATTACAAACGTAAAGGTAAAATGGAAGCGGGTTTAAGTTGTTTTAAACTGGTTCTTTGCTAGTTTTTAATTGATCTGAATTAATGTATTAAAGTCCCGTTGCTGAGGCGTATTTCCCTTCAAATCGTCCCCAGGTACAGAGTAATACTGAGGCTCATGTATTAAACAGACACTTGACAAACCACACAGCTCACCTATTTTGACAAATCTGCAGGGAAACATCTGCTCATCGATCTTGTGCTTTAAGGTAAATGTTTCCTTATTGTAGTCATTCTTAAGGCCACTGGAATAGAAAGAAAGAAGAAAAGGGTTTTAAAAAAAAAGACCACAGATGAAGCAGCCCTTTAACAAATTGCAATATTGGTTGAGATGCCGACTGCATGGCTGTTAAACCAACCTTATTCAGCAGTTATTAGTTATATGGTCAGTTATGCAATACAGATTTTCCAAAAATAGTGTGATCTTAAATTTCACAAGAATGTAATTCAATATCAAGCTATTCTGCCCAAAGCCCATAAATTATTTAATGATACACAGAACGGCCAACTTCTTTCCCCAGATTGCGCACGCTTAAGTCATTGAACCCCAATGGCGAGAATTGATCACCAAGCATGGTAATAATCCCAGTCGATATTTCGGGGCAATGCGGTGTCGTCAATGGGCCAACATGCCATAAGGCAGGGGTCTCAAACTCCGCGCCAAACCTGAATTGAGTTTGAGACCCCTGTCGTAAAGAATGCAACTGATAGGGTAAACACTGGATATTATGAAGTACAATATTCAGCGGTGAAAGTGTATTGAAGTTCTTGTGGTTACTACTAACCAACCTTCATCCAACCCCTAAGTTTTAAGTCGCAAAGTGGACATCTCACCTGGACAAAAGCTCTGTCATGTTTTCTTCACTCATCCCACCAAACACTTTAAACTTCTTGAGGTTGCATACGTGAGTCTTCTCATACTTTCCAAAGGTGATACTCTGAACAATTGCTGGCCTTTCCAATTTCAAGATTAGAAACTGAAAAAAGAAGACGGCATTCAGGAAATAGACTGAAGGCAAAGAGCAGAGTTATGATTCCATTCGTGTGTGCGGCTTTTGCTTCTGGCAGGCCGGATGGACAGTAAAACCACTAATTCCAAAATGAATACATAAGAATATTTATGTTTGAAAAAGTGTGTGACTTCACTTGTAAGTTTCCACCTCAGCATTGTTCCAAAAAAGAAATATGCAATATTTTTTAAGTGTGTCTGTATGAATCAATAATGGTAGAGATTGAGTTACCGTTTGGAAGAAAGTAATTGAAATTCATTTTATTTTCCTAGGTACTCATTTTTTACTGCACATTGGTTGTATTGACAAAAAATTAAATGGCAACATATATTTTAGTATATTTATAGTCTAAGAATAGAAAAGTTCAGAAATATTTGAATGACTCAAGATTGATATATTGTAACTTTATTCAACCAAGCATTTCATTTTCTCCTCCCAATATTTATTTTAAAACTGATTCAGCCTCTTTTTTTTTTAATATGACTAAAATTCAGTTAATTACAACATACTAAATATGTACCTCCTTAACCTTAACTATACCACAAAGCTGCTTTCTCAGACATTAAAATGAAGGATTTTGTGAGTGGCTTGCACAACCTGGTAAATGGGTAACCTTTATGTTGTGTTGTTTTATATCCTCTAGGTATTAAATTACATTACAGGTCATTTAGCAGACACTTTTATCCAAAGCAACTTACATTGCATCTTTTACCGATGGTTTTAACATATTTTGCCTTAAGACCAATTAGGCGGTAGGCGTCTTGCTCAGGGATTTTTTCGCCCCTATGCGATCTGTATCTGATGTTTTCATGACAGTCTGAACGACACAGAACCGATCTTTTCAAATGCGACCCAGGCCACTTGGGTATGTGGACCCAATTCCGATACGTATCCGATGTTTTTAAATGAGACTTCAGTCTGAACGGCCAGGTCGCATGTATCCGACCTGCACGTCATTGATACTCGACAAACGTCATAATTCCGTGACAGAGTTAATTCGAAGGCGCTCACAAACAAGCAACTCACATCATTATCCCAACACTCCTGGCTGCGACTCCGCACAGACACTTTTCTTTGTACCGACGTTGCTACCACTGCTCCACAAAACGCCAGAGCTAAAAACCTCGCTCTCCTCCGTTTTAATTTTTTTCTTAAAACGAGAAGATTGTAACTTCTGGCTCCGTTGGCAAAATAACTTCCACTATTGACATCCATGTTTAGCTAACAAGTGACGTCATTGACCGTTGAGTACTCTTCTGCGCATGCAGGTCACTTCTGGGTCATTTCACGTTCACACAGGAGATCACATATTGTTCGCATTTAATTAGAAATGTGAAAAATAAAAAAAATTCAAAAAATCTGAATTGAGCATTAAGCCCTGCAGTGTGAACGTAGCCTTAGACATGGGACATGGACCACCGTCAAGCTATAACAGACACTCTGGTATAGTCGAGATACTCAATGAGAAAGAACTTTCTGTATGTTCCCTTAGGTTTATACTCTCAGTCAGACTATATGTTCTGATAGACCTTGTCTCCAGAGCCCCCTGTGTTTCCTCACCATTTATGTTCTCTCAGACTTCATGTTAAAATCAGACGTCATGTCCTCTCAGCCCCCATGTGTTCACTCAGACTGTATGCTCCATCAGACTTTATGTTGACAACTTTATTATTTTTTAACACATTTGTCACATCATAGTTGTTATGCAAGTTGAATTAGCATCTTCTAACAATTCAGTAAAATTGGATCACACTTCCACCCATGTCTAAGTTCAAGTAGCGCTCACTTTTTTCCTGTCAATCTAATTTTAAAAAGTTATAATTTTAGAGGTTAAAAGTGCTGGTAAAGAAAAAGAAAAGGTGTGGGAACATACAGCATCCATGATCATAGTTAATACACTTACGGTATAGACAAACAAAACACAAAAAGCCTGCCAGAAATGCAGGTAATGCACAGACACTTATCACTGTGCCGCTGCACCTGGAGTAGTGAGGTCAAGGGAAGGGACAGAGTGCTGAAACAGCATTGGGCCTACCTGTGGAGGGTAGTTGCTTTCAGAAGACCACCTGGAAGACTGATCATTGGGTTTGTCCACCAAGATATTCCTAAAAAAAAAACACCAGCAAAGAAAAAGTAGAGTTAATTTGGAGCATAACAGTAGCACAAAACTGGAGACCGTGCAGGCTAGGATCCAGTAATCAGAATTCACTATGGGAGCAGAATGGACCTATGTAACGTATGTGTATATCGGTTATGTTATGTACGTTTGTGTCTGTACTTCAGCTCAATGATAAATTAACCATGTAGCAATACCAACTTTGCTTATGCAGACCAACTAGAGTATGTTAGGTCCATTCAATTAATGTAATGTTAGTACAGTAGGGTTCGTTTAAGATAGCAGCCAGTTGTTGATAGTTAACGTCAGCCATTATTGGGATCAGCTGCAGCCAACGTAACTGGTTCCTGTACGAGTGCTGAACTAGCGGAATGCTCTGAAACTATGCGTGACTTCACTTGTAAATTGTAACCTTGGAAGGGGTTTTGTCCATGCCATTCCCTAACCATTTGTTTGTTTAACACAGATCCCAAGTAGCCGGTGGATTAGGCGGTTAGCTATTGCTGCCAAAGTGGACCTCTTTGGTTAGCCAACAGCAGCTACGTTAGTTAATTTAGCTCTGGAATAGAAATGTAGTGACGGGGACGTTCGTTTATTACAAACTAGGGTGCCGGCCGGACATGCTGAACCAAACTCCGATAATGCGGTTGTGATTTGACGGGTTATTAACTCAGAATAGTGACCAATTAAGGTTGTGGCAGTTCAGTAATGGAGGCTGCTTATCAAAAACACGGTTTTTTTTTCAAGAAAAGAAAAACTATCTCGCGCACTCTTATTTAATAGAGCAGTGCACAAGCTGCTGATTGTTATCTGTTGAATTATGGAAACGCCTTGCCAATAACTAAACGTCACACGACCCCAATGACACATCGTACTGTCGCCCCCTCGAACATGCAATCATTCGTAAGGTATCACTAACGCTTTGAAAGATCAGCACCACCATCACCGAAGGGCGACAACGTATCACCACCCAACGCCCCTACCGCCACTAACAAAGCTAACGCTAGTTAGCTGGCGCGGGTCGCAGAGGAGCTAGGCCAGTCGGGCCGGCTGGGACCAACATTGGTGCCTTGAAGCGATAAAAGACCACTTGTGTCTACAAAACGTAATGCATAGGGCGGACCACCTAACGTGTGCATTACTCACTCGGGCAAATATGTAGAGGAGTAAGAGCTCCATTTAAAAATGCTGAAAGTGAGGACTCCGCTCTCAGGAACGACAGCCATCTTGTTGCACAAAATAACAAGCGGCAGGAGGCCAGCGAGGAAGGAGCGGTGACAGCCCTTAAAGAGACAGTGCACCGCGTTCGCTTCTGTTTGAACGGGGCAGAAAGAGGACAACACTATAACGCCATATTCCCCGTAGTTCTGATCATATCACGTAATATAATAACAGCTGTCATATATGATATTTACTTTACTGTAGTTTAAGAGGAAGTTGGTTTCCAAATAATTCAATAATAATAAAACATTACTACTCAGCCGCATCAAATTACAATTTAGGAATTTTGTGGAACACACCGTTTTGACAAAAATGTCTCTTTCAAAAAACAATCATAGGATTTCTACAATCATTCATAGAAATTACTGTAACTTTGTGCCCAGATTAACTTCCCTGGAGGCCAAGAATGAGCTGTTGGCCGTCTTGTATGATAAAAGCGCTTTGACAAACTATAAGTTCGATGCTCGACACACAGTCTTCAAGACACACCCTCAGATTGAAGTAAAAAAGCAGTGCCCCAACAGCTTGTGTCATGTCAGCTAATAGCCTGATCAACTTACTAGGGAACTAAGTTTCCAGTTACCCTGGGCTTTTAAGGGCCCTGTTGAATTTGTATGCGCAGCCTGGTTGGTAATACGGTTCACTTGTAGCAAAGCAACTATAACTGGAAAGAACATATTGATAAAATGTCGATGGCAATAAAAGTTAGAGATAGTAATCTGAAAAAGAGACAACGTATAAAACTTCCAAACATATATGTTGTCATAAAGTTAATTAGTTAATTAAAAAATGTTATGTACTAGCCATCATTGGCCTATAGAGCTGGTTAACTTTGCAGTTGTTCCTTTCTGGAACAAAGGCAGCACAACTGTCTTTTAAAAGCTGATCCCTTGGGGATCTCAATGATTCACTACATGATCAATCACTGAAGCTCACCGAGTGGATGATTCATCTGATGAATAATGTGAATGCTGCTTTTTTCCAGTCAACTGGAACATTTTATTATCAGCATTTCCTCTTCCTTGTCCTCCACTCAGAGAAACCAATAAACACACAGTATTTTTTTAATTCCTTGCATTAAATTCCAACACATTTTATCTCTTATCAGGTGTCATAAAGTCCAATACAGACTGCTGTATTCTTTGCTACTCTAATGGAGAGCTAAACTAACAAATGACCAAGCTTTCTAGATCCATATTCAGGGGTCTTTGTAACCACTTTACCTCATTAAAATGGAAGTTGCATATTGTATATATTGCATAAAATATACTATTGACAAAAACAACGATTAACAATGATAATATTCGTACAATGTAAAAATGTACACTGTAAACAGGAATGTGACATGGTAATAAAACCAAAAAGGTTCAGTTAAGAAAAAGTAATTAGACACAAAAAAAATTGCGGCAGTTAAATTGTTCACCACACTTCCTGCTTGGCATTGAAGTGAGGAAGGATAAAGATGCTGCTCTGATACTGTGCCTGTGGGGGCTTTCTGAATAGGCGGGCAGGCTGGAGCGATGGGTCAGCCTCTGGCCCTAAGTTGCATCTAAGTGCTTTAACTCTACATGCCATACACCTATTTACAAACTGTCGACAAGCCCTATTCACACACCATCACAGCAAAGGAAGCAATTTGGAGATAAATGCCTTGCCCAAGGACTCATTGACATGCCGACTAGCAAACTAAAGGGGACCAAACCAACCCTCTGATTGACAGCTCTGCTCTCCACTGAGGGACAATTGTCCCAGTAAAATCGCTAATATTGTTTTCTGGTGTGTGCAAAGTTTACAAAGGGCCCCTACCGTAATTTGTTTTAGTCCTACCTGATACCTCCGGTATGTTTTTATTCAGTATGGCTGTTTTCCAGCACTATTTATATAAAGCTGAATGTCTTCTAGTCCTTCGCGAGAAGAAGGTTTCCAATTAAGAGCAAATGGTCAACAAGAAAAAAAATAGATGATTTACAGTAAATATGCTAGATGATCACAAATGAGTTATACTGCATACTTTACTGCCTGATGTCTGTCTGACTGTATCTGTCATGAGATCATCTGTTTCCCGACAAGGTTAGTCAATGAGGTCACACACTGCATGAGCTCACTTTGAAAGAAATAGCCTATGCATCAGCCTCGGTGTCCACCACCACCATCTTCATGGTTGATCAACATGATCACATACAGCAACAGTTATCCATATTTATATCATCATCATCAACACATCATCCTCATCCTTTTAAAGGGTCTTCATCATCCCTATACCACTGGCCACAAAACCAGTATATGTTCATCCCAGAGGCACTATATCTTCATCACCAGTTCAATAACAGTCCTCATCTTGAGAATCCCTGCCCTGTGAACTCACTAAAACTAGTCTGAGAGGTCCCCAAACCGTTGCTTTACTTTTATGAGCGGCGCAACGTCTTATTTCCCCGGGACGCGCATCACCCGTCGTGAACGCGCACGAAGAGCTATCACGTGGGAGGTCCCTTTAAGTTCCCACTGACAGAGGCCCGAGCGTGTCACATCAACATGGTATAATAAAACGGCAGGATCGCAGAGGCAGCCCTCTGATGGAGACGGGGCCCACATGTGCGTAGCCTTGCGCCGACAGCCAGCGGGCCGATGCGGGGGGAGGAACTCTCGGGCCGAGCCGAGCGGAACCGATCCAGGCCGGGCCGGACCAAGCCGGACTCGCCGCCCCCTAATCGGACGGGACCTAGCAGTTGCACGTGCGGTCTATGACACGCACTTTAAAAGAAGAGGAAAACGTCCCCTGTCAGAGCGCGTGTTTCGCCCAGGTCCCGGAACAGATGAGGAGCAGCCTTTCAGCGTGAGTGAAGTTATTTCTAATAGCTCGTGCTGATGTGGCATCGGCTGCGCGTTCTGCAGGTGCGTTTGCGTCGCGCGCGCGATGGTTTGAGGAATTACGGTATTAGGACCCCCGCATTTCCCGCAGCGTTTGCAAAATAAGTGTGATTTAAAGAGAGGAAAGCGCACAAATGCCGCAGGGGAGATTCCTCACGATATTGTGCCATGTGCGTACTCTCTCGGACCGTGTTTGCGCCAGTGTCGCATTCCAGGTGGTGTTGCGCACATAGAAATTGAAGTTGAAGTAAGTGGCAGTAAGGGCCCGCTCGAAAGCAAGTGTTTTGAGGTCTTATAGGAAACATCCCACCTGTCTATCCAGAAATCCAGACGCTAACTCTAGATGACACGTGACGTTGTTTATGTCAAGACGTTCACAGAAAGTTTACAATGAATAGACACTATTTCTAAATGTGTGATGAGTCCCTATATAAATGAATGGCAAGTGATAGTGGGCTGAAACGTGTGTGTACTATGTCATCATAAGAACATGATTCACGAGTGGGAAGCTTTCAAACGCATATTATTATTATTATTTAACGAAGACAGCCAATACTCCTGCGGGAGATTTGGAAACGTGTCGTGAGGTTCCACGTACCGGAGCTTCAATATGTTATGATTGCCAGTAAGGGCAAACGAAGAAACCCCCCCTGCGTGGCTATTGGCCTAATTTGCACAAGCACAAATGCTCGGGTGCGTGCGCCGACACACCGGTCAACATTTGTGCTGATTCATACACGGCGGTCACATCTTTGCGCATATTGCACAGAAAGTTGGCCGCCGTGTTAGTCACAAGCAGGGACAGGGGAATAACCTATAACCCTGCGGTTTCTCTTCCGTAGATGCTTCAGCTGCACATTCTCATCTTGCAGGCTTTCACATCAACTGCTGCTTCCTCATGTAAAAACCTAGCAGGTTAAAATGTGGATGAGCAGCAGGCACCAGTTGGCCAGGAAATGCTTTATGGACCCAGAAGAGATATAGAGAGGCGCTGAAGCGGGTCCATGAAGTAATCGGTTGTCTAGAGGTTTGGCTGTTAAAATACCTGAAATTGTTGTTATAGTCAGTTTTATAGCCTTGGCCACACTTAGCTGACCAGTCTTTCTGTTCCGTTCTAAACCAAGTAAATATTTTAACTTATTTTAATTATCCTCAGTTATTTTATAACTTGCATGAAATTGGCATGACGTCCCCAACACCTCCAAAACATGACATCAGAGAGATTCCTAGAGCGCCCTCATGTGAAGCGAGGCAGCACTGAGCAGGCACAGGTTGAACACTGTGCTGGGAGTCAGAATGTGCTATAGAAAGAAGATGAATTCTTACTGCTTACAAATTGCCGAGTTAGCTTATAAAACTGTCCTTCGACACTCGCACCATAATGACGTTCTCAAAAATCCCGCAGCTGTCACGTTTTGGGTTCACTTCTTGTTGTGTTTTGCAGTTTCGTGTTTCTGGCGTCCCTGGGATAACTTCACTTCCTGCCGTGTCGATGATTGTTCGCACCTCCCCTGTGTATTTAAACCATGTCAGTCTCTTGTCATGTCATCGTCTGTTGTCTCCCCGGCTGCGTTCTGCCCTTCGGCATCTGTTTCTTGGTTTAATTAAAGTACCTGTTTTGAGAGAACCCTGCGTTGGTTCCTGCTTCCTGCCTCGTCACCCCGGCATCGTGACAGCAGCTTTAGCCGTAAAACAAGCATTAATCCCATTAAGTCCATTTTTCGGACCTTATTTATCATGACCCCAGCCATGTGCTTGCATCTGCATCACATGCTGTGTGTGACGTCTTTCGGACGTTTGTGTTTGCTCTTTCTCCAACAAATTAATGTCTTAAAACTCCAATACAAATTAGCATATGTTTTTTTTTCCTTGCCTGCTTTGCATAAAGGGCCAGCATCTTCTTTTCCTCAATTAATGCAGCTAAACCGTCCTCCGTCCACGCTGTCTGTCCCCCACCTTACTTTTTTTTAACCCCAGTTTTGCGTCCTAATCTAAAATAAGTCAGCCTTTTACTTTTATTTTATTAATATTTCCTTTGCAGTGTATTCAGGGTCTCTTGATGATTTCCCTCAATGTGAGCATAGCTTATACAGCTGTGAAAGTTGTTTTCCGCTGGGTGTGTGTGGTCGTAATTAGCAGCTCCCATGTGACTGTGTGTGTGTGTGTGTGTGTGTGTTTGCGGTTACGCTCAAGCTTGAACACGACTGTGAGCCGGGGTGTGCTTGTGTTGACATGACAGCCGGCCAAGGAGGGGAAGTGACGCGGAAGGCAGAGGAGGGGTGATCGCTGCAGACATCACACAGTGCTGCAGAGAGGAGGCACAGGAAAACCACAGACGGATAAAAAACAGTGAAACAGGAACAAAGAAACTAATGGGCGATCGCTCTCCGCCGTCGACTGCAGGATCGTCACCCTGCCTCCCCCCTGCCGGATCCACCGAAAAACAAACAGGCAGTATAAATGAGTCAGTGACCGCGTAGGCTGGGCCAGTGCGCATTTGATTATAAAACATGTTTACCCTCCGCTCACTATAAAACTAGTGACACAGGGTTTTGTTTGTTCAGAGCTCTGCCTGTTCAACCTCCCCAGTTGCTACAGTCATCATCTCCCTGGCTGGCTGCCCACGCCGACCAGAGCAGACTACAGCGTTCCCGTTAATACGTCTTTCGTAACAGCTTGGGTAATGGACCCTGCTCAAATATTTCCTCAGCTAACACGGGGAACACAATTCATTTTGTGTCCAAAATGAATGTTCATCGGATTATGAGATACAACATCTAAGCTGTTACACGTAGCCTCTTACCTTTTGAGTCACCACTGCCCAAAGTGTGGGTGTGAATTTGGTTTTAAAATGAATTCCAATCCACTTGTTAGATTCTTATGAGGGAAAAAAGGGAAAGTCCGGGGGGAGCAAGTTAGTTAAGATAGATATCTTTTGTTTTACGTACATATTTTGTCGCCTCCTGACAGAGTTTTACTTGGGCATGACGGTGGTGATGGAGGAAAGTCATGGTGCCACAGAAAGTGGTGCTATTCATTCATTGGGGATTATGAATATCCAATGCAGATACAAAAATCAATCCGGTCATTCATTTAATTTGGTCAAAATGTTTGTCGGCCCGTGGGAATCACTGAGCAGAATGAGGCACTCGGGTGACGTAGTATAAAGAGTGACAAAGTCAGGGAGGACATCAGGTAGATGGTTGGTCTTCACCTAGGAGGCCGCTGTTGGTGTTGTGTGTGCAACAGATTGTATGAATTGACTGACCACAGAACCCAACCATAGCGTAGTGGGTTAATAAAACCGTATAGTTCATGTTCTATTGGCGATCATGGTCTATATCTGTTTTATTAACCTACTTACTGGATTTGCCCTCCAATATTATACAACTGGGACGCAGGGGAACCTCAGCAGGGTTCAGGTCCTGGAGAAAAAAAAGTCCCAGGTCTTTTTTAGAGAGGAGACGAAGGAGGAAAGCCCTGGGGTGTTGGTGTGGCAGAGCTGCTCTATACTGCGGGAACGTCAGGTCTGGCTTTAACAACAACATTTTCTGCCAACAGCGCACCGTCCATATGCCTGCTGGTCATGGCAATAAAACTACTACACGTGGAAGAAAAAATACTATAAACACGAAAAGAAGCAAAAATCTTAGCCACGTGGTAGACTGCAATCACTCGTTTGTTTTCACTTCACACACAAACACATACTCTCCTTTTAGAACAAGTTCACGCTGCAGGGCATGACCGACAGCCGCCAGGAGGTGTACACAGCAGGAGAACCCAGACAGCTGATTTAGGGGGTGGAATTGGCTTTTAGATTTAACCTTACAGGGCTTTGCAGGAGCAACATTTTGAAAGGATTTCGATTGAGGCAAAAGTCGAGGAACTGTATAAATAGATAGTTTTAAAAGATAACCTACTTGAAGTTTCATTGTTTTTATCACTCATGGCCAATACCACTAAGAAATGGTGAAAGCAGAAGTGTGGTTTACATCGGGTTTCACTGTGTATTTAGTGGCTGCTTTACCGAGGCAGCGTCTCATTAAGCTGTCAGCGATGGGACTAAACCCGGAGCTGCCCTGCCAGCAAAGGACAGCTCACATGTGGCAAAAGTTTGCCACATGCTTATGTTGATTACAAAATAGCTTCTTAAACCAACCGGAATGAGCACATTCAAAATATTTGATGCATTTGTACTCTTAAAGTTGCTATGAGGAGTCTCTGTTCGGACTACATGATTGAACCAGACTGTCAGCAGATGGTTTGCTGCCCCAGAACATCTGATTGGTTCCATGCCTGGCAGTATTAGCTCCTCCTGTGCCTGGGTGCTCCACAGGTCCCTGTTAGATCCTAAAACAAATGAGTGGTCAGGCAACGGATATTTCATGTGGTCTATGATGCAGCAAAAGTCGAGGTTCGAGTCTGGCAGTGACCTAACGATCACAAAACGAAGGTTGCCATCACTTTTCAGCCTCGAAACAAAATGGTAGTTGGAAGTGTAACGTGGAGTTGAACTGGACCCGAGAGCTGACACTGAGACGGCAGGGTAGGGGAAGGAATGGATTTTGAATTGGAAAGGATCAGCAGGGGAAAGGGAGTCAGACGGTGGCTGGAAGGCCGGGCTGGTGAGGCGCATGAGTGGCGTAGACGCAAAAAAACACAGCACAAGAAAATGCTCAAATCAATGAGAGACGTAGAGCGGCCGAGATTCTGACTACTGATGAGCTAACGAAACAATCTGAGTGGGGAGAAGGCCAGTGCATTGGAAGTGTTTGAGGTTGACGGTCAGATTGTTCTGCTGCTGGTGAACCTGTTGAACTCTTACCATTGTTCAGGTCCAGGTAAGCAGCATGGTTGTTCTTTTTAGCACTATCGTAATGTTCCAGATGGGAAATCCGCTCTGACCCCATATCCATGTCATTACACGTAGGTGTAAAATGGTATATGAACTGTACATTTGTACATACTTTTTGACTTTCTCACAGTAAAAATATTTCACCATTTGTTCACAGCTAATTTAAGAGAGTTATATTAACTCTTCAGTGTTAAATCAAGTGTTAACAATTTAACTCTGAATAAGTTTAAAAAATAAATCTGCTCAGTGTAAATTACATTACAAGACGCTTTTATCCAAAGCGACTTGTATTGCATTTTTAACTCAAGGTTTTTTATATTTTAGTCCAGACATTAGGGATTAGGTGTCTTGCTCAGGGACACCTTCTAGTGGGACATCGAACAGCCGAGGTTTGAACCACCAACCTTGTGGTTTCTGACACACCCTCTGCAATCCATGTGCCACAGCACGGAGAGTTAAACCCAACACCAAGAAGTGTGACACTATACAGTTACAATTCAAACCAAGAGTTAATGTAACTCTGCAGTGTCACAAATTAGTCTGCTCTTGACACTGGATAATGACTCCAGCTCTTTCGTACAATTGACTCGGTAACAGTTGAATTAACTTTTTGCAGTTAACACAGAATTCTGCTGTGTTTAAATATACATTGCTGTTTCACATAACTGAGTCAGTGCAGACTTTAGGCTCTAAAAGCATATCACTGTTTATCAGGATCGACCCAAAGATGGATACTTAACAGGTAAAGAGACATTTGGGTGACAGCTTTGTGGATATTAAAAAAACTAAGAGGAAAGGTGAGAGGAAACCAGAATTTTTGACAGCTGGTCTTGGGTATGCAAATGTAATTTTTAGTAAAACTGCTACAGCTCATCTAAATAGGTCAAAAACCTAGCAGAGTGTGACATGAACCAACGCTACTAGGCAAGCCATTCTCTAATACCCTGTTCAGTCACAGATGGGAGTAGAGGCACGCAGAAGGAGAGCTTAGTGTGCGTAATTTATCCCATTCTGTACGATGTGGGGATGACACCCAAAACCACAAACCATCGGTACAGAGATCACGTCAACATGGTTGGCCTTCTCCTTTAACACTGTAACCGTTGCTGTAAGTCAGCCAAAGTCTTGGATTTCCTTGATGCTGAGGGCCGCCGGCCGGCTATTATCTGAGCTCACCGGGGCAACAGGAAGTTTATCCCTGTTCTCGGTGCCACGGATGCCGCCATGGCAACAAGAAGAATTGTGTTATCTGTTTACCCCCTGCCGTGCTCTTATTCTATTATTTCTCGTCCTTCTATTCTTCCTCTCATACACATCGCCCTGCAAACCCACCATAGGGAAATACATGCAAATACTTTTCTTTGGTCTGTCATCTGTCTTAGTCCTGAACAAGAAAGGGGCTGGAAGGAGAAAGACCCGTGTGCAGGAATGATGTAGACATGCCATATCCTGGTAGTAATAGTCAATCACAGTGAGTGATGAGTTATGTTCTATTTCACTCTAAATGCCCCAGCATTGAATGGAATGTCCACTGAATGGACACCATGCTGTATTAAAGCTCCGTCGAGTGAATGCAAGTTGTCTTTCGGCTCTCCTGTGGCATGGCGAGAACAGCCTGTGCTTATAGGCCTGGTGCCTGGTGTTATTCACATTTTGCAATCATCTACACATAAACACTGCGGTGTGCTCGCACACCGTCCACAGCGTTCACCTTCACACGTCGATGCTGCGGCTCTCCTATTCCTCACTGGCTACTGCATCAGAGGGACCGGCCTACATTGTTGGAAGTAGACCTGGAACACTTACCGTTTATAGCCTCCCCGCGTGCCTCTCCCTGATGAACAGCCGAGCACGACTTTTTCACAAGTACAAAGTACCGCTGGCCTTTGCCAGGTGCAGTAAAATAGAAATGAGACAAGGCTGCTGCTCTTACAGACCAGACCAGTTCTCTTTACATGGTTGTGGATATTATTACAGTGTTGCTGTTTTGAACTTGTGTGTGTGTGTGTGTGTGTGTGTGTGTTATCATGCGGAATTGTGTTCCTAGAGAAATCGACCATGTACTGTGACATCTCCGCACTTTACGTCCCCTCTTTATATGCTTACTGTCTTTTCAAAATCAATTACCGTCTTCATTATTGATTGGTCAAAAGGCTATACGAATGAATTGCAATCAAATATGTCAATTATTAGGAAAAAAACAGAATAATTGGATTACATTCTACTGTTTTTCAGCAGTCCTGGTCATGTCAAATCAACTTAGTAAAGGAACAATTTTCCAGAGAGTTAAATAAGAAATAAAGTATGAAATACTTTTTTTTAAACTGTGGCTTTTACTGGTTCAAAATGACATCGTTGGTAGTTCAAACCATCACTCACTTTAAGCTACAGTTGTACTTGGGAGCCGTGCAGAACCCTTTCTCTGTTCCACCAAGGATTGTTTCTACACTCTGCAACACCACTGAACAACTGCTACGTCTTCCATCTAGCAGACCGTTTGACTTAAATATGAAATGATCTGTTGAAATCAATAATTTAACATCATCCACTGCAGTTTCAAACAAGACCTTTCATATTTAGATCAAGATCAGGGGTTCACTTGTATGTACAGTCATGCATAAATAGCAAGCTTTTCCTAAACTACTGCTGGTTCTGTGGTATTATCCCTTCAAATCTGATGGCCGCAGTGCGCCAGAGGGGCAACAACTGACGCGTGCCAAATAAGAGGCGTTGGTTATTGCTTTCAGTGCATTCGGGCATCGAGAGCTGCAGGGAAACTACAGAATGGTGATTGTGATCTGTGGGTTTAGCATGACGAGCGACGTCAATGTGTATCTCTGGTTTGCTCCCCTCAAACCAGAGATGAGCATTAAACATGCAGCCAGTGGGTTTCTAGAAGGTGCTCACTTTGTTACCCAAAGCACACAACACATCCTATCATCGATTTAGTGCTTCTTCTCTCTCTCTGTGTCTGTCTGCCCCCCCCCCCCGCTCCCACAGCAGCACGGGGATATGGGTTACATAACAGCGGTGGTCGTGGCGTGCGTGTGTGTGTGTGTCACTGTGTACTGCCCCCGGGCTTGGGAAATCAAACACAGAAAAAAAACATGCAGCTTTCAGGTCTTGCCGTCTGGCTGATGCGAGTGCACTATTGATAGTGTTAACACTCATTGCACCCGCGGCATTATTACACTTTGTGTGTGTCAATTTACCTTGCTACACTACACAATCAACGTGTAAGTAACAGAAAAAACACAACAAGTGTGTGTTCGTCACAGGTCATTACATCAAACGAGACGTTTAAAGAACTGATGCATGATGGGAAGAATACGGGCCACTCTTTTTTCCCCCTATTTAACACTTCTCTCTCTACACTGGTCGTGTGCATGTGTTTCAATCCGTATGTGTCCTGGCTGTCTTTGCAGGTGTGAATGTGGATTAGCGCGTGTTTAAATAAGTGAGGAGAATGGGTCAGAAGAGCCACAGACACACTTACACAGTGAGATCACCTCTAATGGCCGCAGGCGGGCCCTCGGCAGGGAGCCCAAGCTGCTGTTGATTTGAATTAGAGCCGAGTCAAGGAGCGATCCCATGCAGCGCGCTTGCCCTGACGACCTCATTGCATATGCATGAGGAACAGAACGATAAACGCTCACTTAAGAAGGTGAAGATGTGTCGCACCATACCGGATGTTCAGTCTGTGTTTGTGAATGTGTCTTTTACGCCTGGAAAGGGCTGGTGAAGTGTTTATTTCACCAGCGTTTTTAAAAGGCAAACCTGCAATAGTAGTTAATGACTCGATGTAGTTCATTTTGACATGACACTTTTTGTGTCGAAGGCAAGGTGAGTCTGATTTCTACTATTACACTTTCTTTTTGTAGAGTTAGATGTGACTCATGACTTGTCACCTGTATCAAGCTGAGTCATGGTGAGTCGGGGCGGCTTTAGAGGAGGTGGAGACAAAACACAAAAAAAAGAGGATTAGTCAAATGGACAGCACAGATTGGGGCGCGTTAATCTCCATCCTCCAGTTTCTTTTGCCGTGCCATTGGCTCTCTGGATCTGCCTTCAGTCCTCTGCAGCCTCTGATTGACCTGGATTTACACGTTTCTCGGGCTACGAGAGGCAAAAGCGCTGCCTCTTAAGGTATATTTCCACAGCAACTAGACGGGGCGACGTAGGGGGAGTCAGGCGCCGCTGGAACGCATTGGAGCCATTTCCTAATAAACTGGGTTTTATTGTCTCCGTCCGTTTTCTCCTGTGTGAAACGCAAACACGCCCAGAAAAAGAAAGGAGACAGAGGAGGAAGCATGTTTGAGGGGAGGGAGAGTTTATAACCACTCTCCTTTTGTCTTCCGCACGTGTTGCATTCAATCTCCTGGAGCTTTATGAGAGTTGCTCTGTCCTCGACCCCTCCATCCTCAGACATTGTACGCATGCTAACTTACAGTAAATTGCAAAAAAAATGTACAGGCTGACTACTAGAACAAAGTGGCAATCAAAGCTGGGCTTGTGTTTTTGTACTTGCAATTGCAATAGAGGTGTTGGCCACTAGGGGAGGAAAATAAGTTTTGAACACGACACTGACTCAAAATCAGCTCTTCTCTTTTGAGGTGGATCAACATAGCATTTATATTGTTTTGGTTCATCTAAGAATGTAAGTCCAATATGTTCTCTCTAACTCCTGAGGGAAACATCTGGCTCTTCAATTGCTAAGTGCTTCGGTGTGATCAGTAGTCATTACGGTCATTTTGTTTGGGGCTGGTAAGGTAGTGCACATGGTGGGCAGTGGGTTACCAATAAGTTAAAGCATTTATACAAACATTGACGTTGGAAATTTACAACACCTGCGCATGTTTTTCAAAGCTTGGAGTAGATTATTCAACAGATCATTAGATTATTCAAGATAATGATTCGGATATTATTGTCTCAGAAGTCAGTCCAACCGTAATTGTTGCATAGCCTAAGCTCATGTTAGCTATTTGAGATTCATTTTTTGTGAATTTGAGTTCCCTCTTCGTCAATAAAGTTACTAGCCACTCAGCAATTTCATTAGCCACAATTTTGTTGGGAAATTGGGTTTCATTTAAGTAAAGTTAACTATGGCTATGGTTTACAATTTAAGTAACTCGATTTACAATCTTGTACAAAATGTAAATAACCATTATAAATATGTACAGTCACCAAATCTTCGCATATGTGTGTAAAGCACCTTCAGTATGAAAACGTATAACTGATTAAGACAAAAAGAGTAACTCATTGCATGTAACTGGTGCAGGGGGTAGAGCTCCGCTGACTTCATGAGGACCAGGGACCTTACCGCTAGCCTGGCTAACGTCGTACCCTGATCTCATTCTCCAATGAGACAGGGTCTGGAAACCACATGTTCATTTCCCTGTATTAGAGGCGTGGTTTACAAATGCCCAGAGCCATTCATTGGGAGCTACGAATGTCTGTCAAATGCGCCTGTTCCTAGCGAGAAGTTCTTTGCGGAAGAAGGCGATCGGTCAGAGAGTTATGTGTACAAGATGTCGTTCAGCGACTATTGCCGTTTGTGCAAGGCAAACATGAGAGTAGAAGGTATATATCAGTGGTCCCCAAAGTCTTTTTTGTGGGGGTCGCATAACCTCTGTCTTCTGAAAACCCACCTACCTAACCGCAACATTTTGTTGTCTTTGTCTGTTTAGTCGCATTTCATTTGACATGGCCAATGGAAATGTTTTTATTGTTTCCACTGTGAAATTGCTTGTTCTAACTACAAAGGTTGTTGTGGTCAGTAGACGGTGCACAAGAACACCACTGCTACCGATGTAACCGAGCGTTCTGGGTTCGTGGATGATGCACTCATGCCACAGCAGTAACCGGAGTCGAGAGACCAGACACGTTGTTTAGCTCACAGCTTTTCTTTTATTATTCAACCTTCCAGTTTTATTTGTTTTTCATCAACATTTAGAAGCAGAGAGAGTAGATGCTTTGGATTTCGGAAAATTGGTCATAGCTGAAAAGAAAAAGCAATTTAATTTCTGTTGGACTTCTCTTAAAGCAATGTTTGTTTTTAATCCAAATGGAAAATCATATTTTACTACATACTTTAATTTCTTGCTCTGGGTGTCAGGTGATTGACGGGAAATGAAGCGAATGAAGCAATGAATGACATAAACCAAAAAAAAAGTTCATCTATCTATATGGATGTGTATGACTTGCAAGAGTATCATATTCCAGATAAAGAATCACTGATATGAAAACACCAGAGAAAGATGCCTGAAGGACCATTTTTTGTGTGTGTGTGTGTGTGTGTGTCTGTGCGCGCGTGTGTGTATTTTCAAGTTCTATGGAAATTCTTTTTGCCCACGCGATCCGGGAAGCCTCTGATTTAAGTTATTTCCTCGGTCAGTAATCCCCTGGAGAGTTTTACACTTGGGCGGGAAAACCCCCCACAGAAAGGCCAAATACTGACCTGAGAATATAATATGGCCGGAGATTTTACTGTAAAGGGTAAGAACGGAAGCAGTCCGGTCAGCTCTTTGACAAGGTTAAAATGACTAATACATTTTCCCATATGGCTTCAGACTGAAAGTGGGTGTTAAAACTCTCAGCACTCTCAGGGGCGACTCCACTGGTCCTACAGAAGTCTATGACAAAATGACTATACTTCTCTCAAGATTTATTCCCTCAGTGACGATTGTAAACATGAGTTTACTTTTTCAATCACTGGTTTGAAATCCTTTTCAGTTTGAGAGCGTCATGGAGAGACCTTTTCATTTTCACAAAGATTTATTAAACAGACATAAACATTCATAGTGTCACATTGTTTGGGGCTTTGACCCCCATCCTGCCATCGGATAGACCAGGGGCCGGGATGCTGAGGTGAGATGATGCGTATCCTCCCTTTTAGGAGTCAACAAATTAGTGGTGGTAGAGAATAAGTTGCTCAAATCCTCTGATAACCCGGGTTGTCCTGCTGATTGGAGGTGTTAGGGGTGGAGGGTTGGGCTCTGGTGCTTGCTGAAATGACAACTGACAGCACTAGAGAGAACGGCTTTTTACGTTTGACAGCACCGATCGCTTTGGTTTACGGAAACGGTGCACCCGCCGGCTAACCGGTTGGTTAGTACTAAACAAGCTCACGCCCCCATGAGTTGGCAGCGGACCCACAGGGAGAGAGGAGGCAACCAGGGAACGGCACAGCTCGTCTTCCTGACTGAATTTAGGCCTAAGCTTCATTTGGCTAAGCACAGTGCTCTGTCTGTGCCTTTCTTATTGAATTGATGCACAACTCTGTCCTGTCGTGCCCTTGGAACACTTCTAAAGGTTGACTGAGGTCACATTCCCCTCACGTAGCTGTTAATAAGTGGTTGAACCACACTAGTGGGGCAGATCGGCTCGCACAAACAGTACCTGACATGACGATGATAAACCATCATTTCCCCACATTTCTTTCGCTCTCTCAATGTGTCATCGGCCTGTATATCTTGCATGTAAAGTGAAAATGTGTTTGTGATTCAGAAGGTGGTTTCAGGAAGGTTTTATTTCACTCAAAGTGTCACGTGGTTGTGTTTTAGAATCTGGTGAAGCAACACACACGCACACACAGGATGGTGCACCTTGGGGGCTGGACTTGTCAGTAATTGCTGAATTATCTTGGTTTTGAAGGTTGTAGTTTAAATACATGTTTTAACAAGCATCCATATCAGTAAATGTTAGAGGTTGCTTTTATCTGAGTCACTCCTTAGGGGGAGAAACACATTTTCTGCTGGCTCGCTTATAATGGACTAATGCAATAATATTGCAACATGTATAAATATACTAGTGGTAGGCATAGATTAATTTCTTTAATCTAGATTAATCTCACTGTAATATTGAAATGAATCTAGATTAAAATGGCTCATTTGAATTCTGCCGAAGGCACTATCACTCCCGTAGTTCGCGCTGAGATCGCTACCCAGTCGTTAGGAGTCTAGCTCAAGCCCCCTCTCAGTGTACATTACCTTACACCGCACAACCACCAACTCGGTAATAGACGCCAGGCTACGTGCTCAACCGTGGAGTGTAAACACAACAGCGCGTCACCTCACGCCGCTGAGCTAGCATCACATGGAGACGGCCGGGTAATGCTAACCGGACCTAACCTTGCGTCGCGGATCTTCACCTGAGCGTGTGATTTGCTTAGCCATTTAGTATCTGCGTGCCTACCCGCTGGACGGTCAGGGACTGCGGATGCCTGTGAATGCCGAGCTGCTTCGATCTGCGTGGATGTGGAGGGTTGACTTGCCATGCTAAGTGTTAGCCGCTTGAGGAGCTACTGCTGCATGCTGTACACGGAATGACACCGCGTTTCCCGGCGTCGGAGATGAAGGTGTACCGTCCTCGATGGCCTGCAGTAGCTAGTGGAGATCACGTCCGGGTGTAGCGCTCTCCCGGTAAGCCTGCGTAGCCGCTTTACTCAGACAGCTGTCTGCTACTATAAACAACGCGGAGTGTTACGTCCCGACGCGAACTAGCATCACCGCCCAACCAACCACACTCGACGCTAAAGCAACACCGTTGCGCTGCACAATGCGCAGCTGAAGCAAACCCGGTGGCTTCGTAGCTGCATCCATGTTGGCACGTCACGTTTGTTGTGGTAATTTCACAATAAGCACAGGTTCGAAGACTCGTTCTCGTCCCTTACAGTGCAATTTGGCTAGGTATATAGAATATCAAGGTGAAAGTCATCATAGCTTGCGTAGTATAGACCCAGCTCCCAACCCAACTTTGAGAATCGATTATCGGCGACATTTTTTTTTATCGCCGATAAGAGTCTCACCATAACGCAGCATGCTAACGCCGATAACGGCCCACCACTAAAATATACACATATGGCCTGTATCAGAAGTGACAAGAGGGGACAGAAATGGCTGACAAAAAGGAGTCAGGAGTAAAATAGCAGGCAGAGATGTGATTAAAAAGCGAGGAGCTTTGAAACCTCAAACCGTTTCCTGTTCGCTCATCAGGAGTCATAAAGTGTCTTCTGAGATGTGACACACCCCCCCGCTCTTACGTGGCCTGTTAGGTTGGTTATGATGCGGTGAGTCGTTCAGACATGATGTTGAGCAAACCTTCAGAGACCGTTGGTTGCACATAAAGTTTTTTCTGCTGTTGTCACAATCATTTTTATCTAAGTGACATTTTAGAAATTTTAAAGGGTATTCCAGTCCCTCTAATGTGAAAACATAGTGTATGTGTCCACCTTTTTAGGTGTTTTTAGACGAACTATAAATTTCTGCTATTTCATTTCTTTGTCGAACTTTGTTGTTTGCAATAGTTGCAAAAAAGTCATTATGGTATGCACCTGCTGGCAGCTGGGTATAGTGGTACTGAGCAGTGGTTTCCCTAGGGTAACACATCAGGAGGGGGGGGGGGGGGGTGGTAGTCGGGCAAATGGTTCGGCCCTACTGCTGCCGTGCATGAAGAAATAAGAGGCTTTTTTTTGATTGCCCACTTTGAGTAGCCACTATCCATCAGGGCTAAGGAAGAATGCAAACCTGATACAAACCCACGCTACCATTGAGTTACAGGGTGGAACCATATTTACGATGTCACATACAAAAGATGGGAGGAAGCAACAGCCTCTATGACCGAAGCCGTTGGCACGAAAGGGATGCTAAGTGAGGCCGGCTGCCTGTTTCACCGCTTCAGTGTAATTTGTTGAGTCTTATTGCACCATTTTCATTCAGGAACAAAAAGTTGGTCAACGTAATGGATCCGCCCCAGCCTCTGCCGATTGGTTCTCCTTTGGCCCCCGTAAGGCAGTGTGAACCAACCTTTTTTCTTGCAGCCTGGTTTTGAAGGCTGCTCTCAGTTGTTGCTCATAAAAGGAAAAAGCTATAACTCTGTTTGACTTTTCCTTCACCTCAAGTTGAGCTGCTGTGAGTTCACCCGTCTTTCTTTTTAATCACAGACTTTTTTTACTTTTGCTTTGTGAGGTTGGAATGACGTCCATCAGCCAGAGCTGCGCAGGTAATTGTATTTTCCTCTTTTGGCTTCTCCGGTCTCTCCATCTACCTTTTCATTTCTAAATAGACACATCAACGAGCGAGGGTCAAACCATGACCTCAGATCCATTCTCTTGCACATCAAAGGAACACACAGACGCACACACAGACCCACGTCAGCGATGTTGGCTTGCTTGGAACTCGTTGTGCTTGTGTTCAGTGTGAGTGGGCTTGCCATCTGTGAGTCATGTCTCTCTTTTCATTTATTACCGCACAAGCAGAGAGTGTGATGTCAAAAAGCAGCACGGAGAAGATTCAAAAGAACAAACTCAAAGCGCACATGTGTGTTTGGTGCAAGCATCCTCCCAGATGGCATTCCTAAAGAGTCACTATTGTGCTCTATACTGTCCATGTGTCCTGTAATGATCTCAAGAAGTAAACTGAATAATCCAAAGAGCAGTAATCTGTTTAATTGTCATTTACCCAAAGGAAACGCATTTGATTTACGAGCAAAGCTTTCCTACTGAGTAGCTGAAGTACTAAAGTTTGCCATATTTCTGTAGGCTGAAAGGTTTTAGAAGCTTTGCATTTCAACTGTAGAGGTTAAAAGTAACACATTAAAAGTATTGTGGTTGCCATGAGATGTATGTAGCTCTCCATAGTAGTGTTTTTTAACTTTGCATGGCTTTTGTGCCCGTATATTCTCATGTTCCCATGGCCCTATGTTTGTTGCATCTGTAGCCTTTATATGAGACAAGCTGAGGTAGTTATGACCTTTGCAACATTGCACCTCGAGAGAGCCCACATATTGAGCTTCACGTTTGAACGCTAATACAAATAATGAACTATGGCTATATTTGCAAGTAAATACAATATTTGCAGTCCAGAACCTAAGGGTGAGTAATTGCTTATATTAAGGGTTAGTTCTGCAGGATCAAGAGAGTTTGCAGTAGTTTAGTACCTTACAACAGTAGGAGCTACATTCACAAGCCATCAGCCGTGAGGGAACTACTCTAATGTTGGGGTTAATCTGTTGTGCTATGACTCAACTTTCGGTGTGCTCTTAACCAACAACCCACACAAGGGTTTTCACCCGGGACTCGTAAAGTCATACATTACACCAACATGCATTCATTCAATTGCCACATAACACCTATGAAAAGACCCAGAGACTCGCGCCAGTCAAGTGTCAGAACTTGTGGAGATGAAACCGAGAGCGACCATTTATAACAAACAAGGAGATGGCCAGAGTTTAATCCCATGTTATTTTCTTTTAATGGAGATATTACTACCAAGCAAAATGTATTGAAGCTGGTTTGACTATGTCTGCGTTGTAAGGGGGGGATTGTCTATTAATCAGACGACCAGTAGTTCAAGCCCAAGCTCGGGTAGTCGATGTACATGTGAGACACGGGACGTGAATGGGTTAATTGCTCCTGATTGGCAGGTAGCACCTAGCACGCCTAGTGTGTGTGTGTGTGTGTGTGGGGCAGTCAGATGTTCGGGCCGATGCCAGGAAACACATTCTTTGGCAGAGGACAAGTACTCAGGAACAAAATGTACGGGACTTTGGATGCAGCGCTCAGCGCCCTGAGACTAAGCAGTACACACCCACACACTTCTCCCCACACACACACACACGCACACACACGCACACACACACAAAAGCAACTCGGATAGTTGGCAGAAAACAAGCTTCGTCATTGCGTTGCGGTTACGTCATCAAGAAAAAAGATGGTTCCTTCTTTGGCATTGGTGGTGACTGACAGCTCATCCAACCAGGGAGATGGTGACTTTGCCCTCCTTGCTGTGGCCTTGTTAGCACTGCCGTAGCTACACAGGACTAGTGTGCTGGAGTCACGAGAGCCAATGAGATGTGCTCTCTCTCTCTCTCTCTCTCTCTCTCTCTCCGCTGTGGACCTCGTCTGTCAAACCCGGCGGATAAATGCCTCTAAGTCCGAGGGCAACTGGAACAACCGCGAGCACTGTGTCTCTCTGGGTGCTGGGCCCCGTGTCTCTCTGGGTGCAGGGCCCCGTGTCTCTCTGGGCGCAGGGCCCTGTGTCTCTCTGGGTGCAGGGCCCCGTGTCTCTCTGGGTGCTGGGCCCCGTGTCTCTCTGGGTGCTGGGCCCCGTGTCTCTCTGGGTGCTGGGCCCCGTGTCTCTCTGGGTGCTGGGCCCCGTGTCTCTCTGGGCGCAGGGCCCCGTGTCTCTCTGGGTGCTGGGCCCCGTGTCTCTCTGGGTGCTGGGCCCCGTGTCTCTCTGGGTGCTGGGCCCCGTGTCTCTCTGGGTGCTGGGCCCCGTGTCTCTCTGGGCGCAGGGCCCCGTGTCTCTCTGGGCGCTGGGCCCCGTGTCTCTCTGGGCCCCGTGTCTCTCTGGGTGCAGGGCACTGTGTCTCTCTGGGTGCAGGGCCCCGTGTCTCTCTGGGTGCTGGGCCCCGTGTCTCTCTGGGTGCTGGGCCCCGTGTCTCTCTGGGTGCAGGGCACTGTGTCTCTCTGGGTGCAGGGCCCCGTGTCTCTCTGGGTGCTGGGCCCTGTGTCTCTCTGGGTGCAGGGCACTGTGTCTCTCTGGGTGCAGGGCCCCGTGTCTCTCTGGGTGCAGGGCCCCGTGTCTCTCTGGGTGCAGGGCCCCGTGTCTCTCTGGGTGCTGGGCCCCGTGTCTCTCTGGGTGCTGGGCCCCGTGTCTCTCTGGGTGCAGGGCCCCGTGTCTCTCTGGGCGCAGGGCCCTGTGTCTCTCTGGGTGCTGGGCCCCGTGTCTCTCTGGGTGCAGGGCCCCGTGTCTCTCTGGGTGCATGGGCCCCGTGTCTCTCTGGGTGCAGGGCCCCGTGTCTCTGTGTGCAGGGCACTGTGTCTCTCTGGGTGCAGGGCCCTGTGTTCTCCCATCACTCTCTGTCTATCAAACTCTGCAGGGTCAGCGTGGGAACATGGCATCGACACATGGTCAATACGCAACAGAGTGGTTTACACGGGTTAGATACCAAGACTCGAAGATCTTTTGACTCTTCAGTCACATGTGACTCCAAAGTACTTATGGCTCCCGTTACTATTTAACAATGTTGATTTTGGTATTTAGTGTTATTAATGAATTGGC
Source organism: Apeltes quadracus (assembly GCA_021346845.1). NCBI lineage: Eukaryota > Metazoa > Chordata > Actinopteri > Perciformes > Gasterosteidae > Apeltes > Apeltes quadracus. The sequence goes on from CM037915.1 coordinate 1,739,915, forward strand.
TGAAGAGATGTCTTCCTTACAGCCAATATAATATAACTTTATGGCAAAGAAAACATTGAAACACTCATCAGCAATGTCCCTTTGCAGAAATCATGACCAGGATACTCAAGACAATCCTCAGAACTTGAGATAACAATTGAAAGTACACTGACCAACATTTTTACCTCGTTTGTTTTTATATTTGGGGCGAAGATGCTCAGTGACAGAACCTTGCCTGTGGATACAGTTGGTGTAAGTTGTACTGTTTTGACTGGTGTGGGAATGTTTCCATTATAGTGAAGCTCAAGCAGTGGTTACTGTGATTCCCCTAGGCCCTGCTGCTTGGAGTGCACCGCTTAGGGGAAATGCTTGCAAAACACCCCTTGCGCCTTTTGAGGTCTTCCCACAAAGAACTCCGCAGAGCAGCAGTTATGTGGCCAATAAAAAGGTAGCAGTGTAGTTCTGGTATTAGTGGGGTGTGAAAGTAGGTGGAATTGTGAGCTCAAAGTGGTTCAAAACTTTGAAATTTGAATGAAATTTGAAGTGCTTTTAGGTGCACTACTTAAAGCTGCACAGGGCCGATTTGCCTGTCAAAGGCCTCTAGTGTCCGCTAGAGAGAACTGCACTTTATTTGTATGTAAAATGGAGACAAGATTATTTACATCAGATTCTTACCTTTAGTGCAATACAGTAACCAAGGGTAGTAGCTTGTTAGTATACTGGTTTACTGTTGCTAATATAAAGAGCTTTTAATAGAAAGAGAACACCGTAAAATCCTTTTTGCTTTGTCCATAAGGGGGCAACATGCCAGCTAAACTGAATTGAATCGGTTGCCATGTTTGTTGCCCGTACAGGGCATTGACCAGGCTGCATCGCCGTGCTTTCTTTACTTATCTATCGACTTTAAACTGAAACCCTACTTCCTGTTTCAAGCCAGCTCGTGCTCTTAGTATACAGGTGTCCCCACCCGATGGACACTGGCCTGATGCCATTATCTAATGAGCTTTCATAGAATGGAGCACTTCAGTCATACAAATATTGGTCAATATTCATACTTTTATTAATAGATTTGTTTCCGTAACCGTGGAAATAAATAATATTTTAAAGTAAATCTCCCAGTGAACAGTCAACATTAAGAAAACTGAGTGTATTTTTAAAATGTTGTATCTTAGTCTTTCTATATCAAATGTAAAGTACAGTAAAGATAGTCAGTTGCATTAATATTAATGGGTCTTGTTTCTTTTAATTTATTACGATTATTACAGAACCTTATTATTTGACGATTTATTTTTTTAAACCATTTATCCTGGGATGGCAATGGAAATATTCGCTTCTTACTTTTCAAAAAAGACCAGAAATGTCTTTCTGAATCATTTTGGTTATGACACTGCGTTTCTTTTCCTCAGGCTATTACGTTTTGAAATTATCAAACACATTCTCAGCTGTAAAGAATGCTACTATGCGAGCTGCGTGCATCTCTTCAAGCAGAAGTTTAGCATTAACAGCATCGTCCGGCTCTGGAGAAGGCTTTACCTATTCTCATTCCCGTCTTCAGAAAAACAACTACAGCACCAGGTCCAGCTGTGTCCATCTCAATGGGACTTCTTATTTAACCATGTTCTCTCTCTCTCTCTCTCTCTCTCTTTTTCACACATTGTTACATAGCTAGTAAAAAAGTCTTTCCGTGTTTGTGTGCGTGTGTGTATTCAATGTTTCTTTGTGCTTCCCTTCTCTGGACAAAACTGTTTATCTTGCTTTGGAACGAAAAGAATGTGTGTGTGGGCGAACAGCGTGATGCTACCTGTTGTGAAAGGCTTTGTGTGTGTGAGGTTGTGTGTGTGCGTGTATTCGTACCTCCGGCCCTTGCACAACGTGCCGCTCCATTTTGCTGTGAACTTTGCCTCTGAACCACATTGTTCTCCATCTGGGTGTGTGTCAGGGAGGTAAATAAATTGGTTCCAACAATATAGCAATTTAGAGTTATACATTAAAACTTAAAACTACTAAACATACGGTACGTTTTATCAAATAAAGCATAATTACTAAGTAAATAAGCAAACAGAGAGTTAACACATTCATTCATTGATGTCGAAAAAGGACCACTGGCCACCTGTTCACCGCTCGTTGTTTACTGCCCGCTCGCCAGTGAGCTAGCCTGTTAGCTTGTGGCTGCTAGTGTTGCCACCTGAGGTGATACCAGCAGCCAAACCATCCCTCTAAACGGGACACCTGCTGCTGATCATGTTTATGCCGTTTACCTTTGCTTTCCACATGAACTGTTTACCTATATTCAACCAACTGCACTGCAACGACATCGCATTCATGAAAACTATGTCCCCCACAATCCCCCCCATCCCCCTTCTTCACACCCAGGAAGCTGACAGTTGTGGGCTGCTGCAATGTTGATCCTGCTCCTTTTTGTTGTTGTTGTTGTTTGTGTGTGTGTGTGTGTGTGTGTGTGTGTGTGTGTGTGTGTGTGTGTGTGTGTGTAAACACGCGCCTTATTCTGTCAGAAGGTGAATCTCTGCAGGAGGGAGGCAGTCACTCGGCCTAATTAGCAAAAGAATCGCTCGGGTCGCACACATGCGGCCTCTCTCTTCCTCCCTCTTTCCCTCTCTTTATCTCTCTAACACACACACACACACACACACACACACTCTGAAAGCTTCTCCCTGGCTGCATGTGTGCCGTTCTCCCGACTATATGGAACACGCTGTCTCTAATTGGAGACCCGGCTCCTGTTTTCTCCTGCTCCTGTGTCCCTTCCTGAGCAGCTGTATTTATGTTTCCTGCCATGACCCACATAGCTCCACCACACGCCGCAGATGGATTGCTGTGGCTGGTTGAGAGGACAGCTTTTCACCTGCTGGCTCTAGCCACGCTAACATTTACGACTAAATAAAAGCAGCCCAGGTTTCTCATTTCTCTTGTCTCTGTCTTGGTTCTCAAAATAGGATGAATACTTGGTGGTGGAAAAACAGAGTTCAGCCGTCGCCAACGTAAACAGACATGACCTGTGAGTGCTGGGAGGGGTCAACGTCACAAGAGCCAATCTCTTGTCGGTATTGTGACACCCAGCAGTCTGATCATGAGCCCTCACGCTGAAGCCATGTCAAGTGCGACCGCTTTTCCACAATGCCCTGTGTGTGCAGAGTGGAGGCGGTGTGGGTGGGGGCGAGGGGACCGAACCGCTCTTTGCCACCGGTGTCGCCATGGAGACGTGAGGGATCCTCTTATTTATCCTCCTCCCACTGGCTGCTTGCCATTGAAGCTATCGCAGGGGGAACTGCTTATTTGATGGACAGGTGTGTGGCTCTGCCTGGGTTGTCGGTTTGATTCCTGGACACTGTCTAGTTGTGTTTAAAAAAAAAAAAAAAAAGAAAGAAAAACCTCTCTTCCTGTTCTCCTTCCGACGTTGCTGTATGAGTGCATCAACGCACAAGTGTGTCGTGGAGATGCAGACACACACATACACACACACACGCACACGCAGCAGAGCAGATCCGGAGTCCACTTCCAAGGGGGTGTGCACTTCGCCCTCCTTACTCATTTTCAGACTTGTTTCACGGAGACACACCCACTTTGTTTTATAGGACAGGACACACAGAAGAGAGAGAGAGAGCAGCGTGGAACTTTGTCCCTATCAGGAACAAACCACCTTTCCAGTTGGACCGCAGCGTAAGACAGGACAAAGTAACGTGGAAAACACTTGCTACGGGCAAATTCTGGAGAATTGGGGAAGGCTTTCCTCGCAAATCTTCGAGGGGAAAAGCTAGGAGGAGTGAAAATGTAAGTGTTTCTTTTTGTATGGGTTCCTATACTGCAGGCCAGATCCAGTTGGGCTTTTGGCTTGTTCATAGGCGGGTGGGTGTGCGTATGTCTGCACCACGCAGCCCTCCTCTGGGTGTGTTTACCTCGCCGCGTGCTTTTCCCACAGGAAGTGCTCTGGCGGAGCAGGTAGACAGCGCAGGGAGAGGCTGCCAGGCAGGTGGAGCTTGAGAGGCAATTGTGACAGCAATGTCACAATTGGATTATTTGGATTATCTATTTTCTCTCAAACTTCTTGTTTTTTCTTTAGGCGTAATATTCTAACTTCCCCAAGTGCGGTACTCTGGTTATGTGCACACTTCCAATTCAGCATCAATTTACATAATCGAATATTAACACTATCAGTGTGATAATCAGAAGTGGTCGCTCCCCCCCAAAACGAGATTGCTCACATTTCTGGGCATTTACATTTGGTCATTTGGTGTTTAGCCCAAACAGGCACACCTGTGTCTTCAACCCTAGTGAAGGAGGGGCCGACTTTGAAAGCTGCTTTTGAAGGCAACAAATCTGTGTTTCTTTTTAGGCGTAGCTGTTTCGGGGAGGAATTTGGTGCATTTTAAAACTTGTTTAAACATGGTGGAAGCATATAGTCTATATTATAAGTAGACGTAGTTAGCAATGCACGTGAAGCATCGGTTTTTGAACCGCTGATTAAAAAGCTTTCCGTTTTGATCTCTTTTTGAGCTTTCATTTTAAAAGTTATGAATCTAGCTCACACCGTAGCTGACATTGAACGCCTGTAGCTGGTGTCTAACCACGACATCCTGGCACTGATCCGAGCCAACATGTCGTCAAACTGGCTACTGGTTAGCCTGAAGTAGCGCTGGAAGTGGCCCTCATCCAGACGCAGTTCCTGGAGAAGTTGGTGAAATTCACTTATAATCCAACATGAGCTGTAAAGTGTGGTTCTTGTTTTTAAGAAGTGGCACGGAGAACCTTTTTGGGAGGCTGTGCATTCACAGAATGAAGCGTAAAGCCAAAGACACAACATTAGGACTAACAGGTTGGCACGCAGAGTTGACACATTCCAGAAAGCGCTGCCTGGGATTAGCTTACCTTCTGCTCACTAAGTATATTTTAAATCAAGTTCAGTGCAGTTGTATCCTTCCTTTTAGGCCTTACTCCAGGCTGCATTTTATATTTTAAATATAAATTAAAAGTAATATAAATAGTAAATTAAAGCATTATAGCAGTGAAATGCTGTTGAGTTATACGCCATATACAGTGTAAATACATGTCAATGCTTTTGTGCCGGCCCCTTTGCATCGCATATGTATGAACACTTGATTGTGTCTTATTTGCTCGACAGCCAACAAGTGAATTTCCACTGTAGATCACTGATGCATTTGTCTTATTGCCGATCCCTAATTCCTCCCCTCTTACATGCTCAACCTGTCCAAGGCAAGCTCAGAACATGTTTTCACCAAACTCCACCAAACATTTTATGCCGGACCAGTAATTGCCGCCAAAAAAGCGCCCTCGGCCTTAATTCCCGTCTCTGGATTGTGTCTGACATTATTTCCTGCCAAGGCGTGAGCTGGCAGCTGAGTCACGCTAAGGGCGTGATTATGTGCCGTGGTTGGCGTTGAATGTGCCGCCAAACAGGGGAAGCATAAGAGCCTATGAGGAGCAGGAGCTGTGTGTCTGACTGTGTGTGTAGTCATAGTGGGGGGTTTGGGTCAAGATGTTATTAGCAAGGTTGTAGAAGGAAACCTCATTGGGAAACAAACAGTTTTGGCAACATCAACTAAATCAATCAATAGCAGATATAGTAGTTGTGCTGATCCTCGTTCTTGTTTACAGGCCGGGGTCAGACAGGAATGCCTTGGTAACTAAAGTGAGGTGCCAGCATACGTTTTGATATAGGTTCACTGTTAAAGAAAGGAGTATTTAAAGAGGGTATTTTCTGTTTACTCCAGCCATGCAGAACTAAGAACAACAAAGAGGTGGAGAGCTTCAGTTACCATATGCGGTACACTCCTCAAGCTGAAAAGGTCAAGCTGGTTTTATACTCTATTTATTTATTTATTCATTCATTCATTCATGCATTTATTTCCCTGCTGCATTCTGAAGGGGTCATTCATTCATGCATTTATTTCCCTGCTGCACTGCAGCAGGGAAATAAACGGTTATAAATAGTGGCATGCAGCTGAGAGACCAATAGTTAAGCTTCTGGCTAGCCGCTGCCGTGGTCTGATTGTAAACGATTTGCAGCACTTTCAGTTACTAAAACTCTTTCCCTTTGTCCTCTTTTGCGTCGCTTTTCCGTGTAGACATCCGTTGCCAATGTTGGAATAGCAGCTTTTTGTGTAGTTGTTTCATAAACTGTTCAATTAGGCTTTTGCCATCTGAAGGGACGTCCAAAGATATCTGCATTTTGGATGTTTCTGGCACTACACCAACCCAAGGTTTCTCTCTAGAAAAGGTCAATAGTTCTAGGTCGTCAGAATAAGATAACTTGCGCTGTGTTCAACGTGAGGATCTGGGACTGATGATATTGTTATAGTTTGGCTCCAATCGCTAAGATCTGATGGTTGTGGTGACATTGCTAAAGAGAAGTAGGAAACAAAGCTGAACTGTGGAACTCTTAAATCTTGCCTTAACTATGACCTACTGAACTTACCCCTGTTTCTCACTTGCATACGTCTTTGGTACGGTTCCTCATTGCACTGCAAAGTGTTCCATTTACAGATGCTTGGAGGAGTCGGAAACTTGGCAAATATAAACCTGATGCTTTCTACAGGACTAGCTTCTTGGTCCTTGGTGAATGCAAATAACAACACACACTCAGATCAGTCTCCTCGTATATCACCCTTTTTGTGAAGTCATAGCAGCGATGTGTCAGCAGACAGCCGTTTCCAGGAACGCAGTGGCTTTTACTGTAACAGGAAGCTGACCTGGCACAGAGCCAAGAGGGAAGTAGAGTGGAAGTTGAAGATTTAGCTTGTGGTTCCTGCTTTTGCTGACTAACGCTGAGCGTGTTTGTGTGTGTTTGAGTGTGTTCGACCTAAATGCATTCATCACCGGGCTGCTAAATCTCCCCGGCAGCGAGGCCAGAGTGTTCCAGTTGAGCGACGAGGTTTTTAGGGGGTGACTCAGGCGAGGGAAGGGGAGGGGGCTGATGGAGTTGGCCAAGTGAGTAGGTGTTTTATTGTCAAAGAAAATGACTGCCTTACCGTAAGTGGGTGATGAATCTTTGACCTTTTCTCTTTTGCATTAGAAAGGACACACACTGTCTTAATCAGTGTTTCTTTTAAAAACCAAAAGGCAGAATCCTCTACACTCTGATAGCGTGTTTTCTGTCTTGGCTGTCTTTTTGTCATGGCAACATGCACATCCACCTTGCCCCACTTTCAATGTTCCCAACACCACACCATTCATCCATCCATCCATCCATCCATCCATCCATCCATATACCCAAATATCATCAATTATTCTTTTCATCGATCATCAACCTATTGTCCTCTTCATCATCATTAATCCATTTATCATCCATCATCTACCTGCCTGTCATTATTTCATTCATGCAGCTTTTCACTCTTTCGCCCCCTCCCCCTGTGTTCCACCCCTCAATGCCTGTTTTCCAGTTAACTTTAAATGCACGAGCAGTGACATGTTGCTATTTTTAGCCCCGCCTCAAAGTGGCCTATTAAGATAGTAACCCGTGTCCAGGGAGGAAGTCCTCCCGGCCGCCGCCGAGCTGGGAGTGGGCCGGGCAGAGGCTGGGATCTGTTCCCGGAACTCGGCCCAAACAAACCCAGATGTCGAAAATTCTCTAGAAGGAAAGATTTTTGTTTTGTCCGCTTTCCTTTCCAGGAAAATAGTGTGAGGAGAAATGCGTCAGCCTTGTTAGTGTTTTATACAGGGCAGGAACTCTTGAAACTCACCTCGTGATGTGGGCATTCTTTCCAAAGGAATTCAGATGGCATGTTCCAACTTTTACAGGAACGTTTTTTTTGTAATTAATACCTGTGCGTAAAGGATCATAACGAGTCCCAATGCTTCTTAAGCAGCCAAATACATTAAATAAATTCAGTTGCATTTTTTTATTTTTTTTATACACTTTTGTACTCATGGACGTGAAGAACCGTTTACCCAATCAAGTCCACTCCTGTCTCACTCACTGAGTGACATTTGGACAGGGCCTCTTTTCTTGACGTAACCCAGATACCTAACAAATACTGTGTAGATAACTATATAATCACTCTACTTACTTATTACGTAATAAGCATATACATTTTAAGAAACCAACATCTACTCAATACTAGTGTTTTCATAAACCTTAACAAGTACTTTTGCTGCCTTAACCAAGTAACCCAAAGACGTTTTTCTCTGAAAAGACTCATGTGTAAAGTATGTGTAAAGTAACTGCAAGTTTATTTTGGAAAAAAAAACATGTAACTGTCCCTGTTGATAACGGCAGACTGCCAGGAAGCGAGCCGGAATGTGAAATGAGATACGATAATCCTTTATTAGTGAGGACAATAAAATTCATTGTGTCACGGATCGAGCCCCAATCACATCAACAAAAAAGTAAATATTTCTTATTCGGGAACCCATCATTTATTTTGCCACTGATGCTGATTGCTGATGATGATCCATATGGGCAGATACAGATCCCTTTGTTATAGCAGCTGGTCTAATATTCCATCAAACAGAAATCACAGAGCCTGAATGCATCATGTTGTAACTAAACTGAATCTTTGTTACTAGCTCTCTCCCAGTCAAGACACTGATTGGTTGTTCACAATGTAACATTATCATATCATAAACGACCACATTTTACTGAATATTGGCAGATAGCAATCGTCATTGAAACTTTACACTGTGAAGGTTAACGTTAAGCTGTCTAATAAATCCGCGGTTCACATGTGACGCATGTGAGGGGTTTAGTAGTTTGGACCACTCTCATTTTTGTTAAAAACCTCAGAGTCTGTCTGATTTCTGATTTATTGTGCCCGCTTTAAACGTTTTCATTCATCGTGCCGTACGACTGAATCCTCCTCCAGGAAATGACAACAATTTTCCGTGACCGCAGCTCATTGTAAGCGGCAGCGGATTTGAAACCACGCCATAAAACACTGCGCGAGATGCCGAGTCGACAAAGAACACGGTAAACTGTCCAATTCTCTGTTCAGCTTAAGTGTGCCGCTGCCTGTGCAGTATCTTTGTCAGCTGTGTGTCAGCTGCATTAAGTGTGTGTGGCCCTGTGAGGCATAGCAGTCTTGCTGACTTAAAGGATCTTTATGCTACTCTATACTATAGTTGAGATTGATACTCTTCCCCTGCTCCAGTCAGCATTTTGTATTCGCATACCTCCTGTACAGCCAGGCTCACGCTGGCCTCCCTGCGGCCTTTTGCCCGACCTCTGAGTGAACCGGCTCCGCTGACACGCAGCTACACACGCAGGAAGCCAAGGCCATACACGCCACCACGCCTCTGTTAGGTAATGTCACTAATGAGAGAAACGGAGATGGTCGGTCTCAGAATCTGACATTTATTTTAAGATCCAGATGGTTAACAGAAATAAAATGGGGCCCTATAGCCAAATCCAATGTAGGATGACAAACCGTCACTGGGCCCAGTGACGAGCCATTACGTTAGGCGGATGGCTTTCGATTGTTGCGTGTTTGGTTAAGTCGGCATTAGGCATTTTGGTTTTTGGTCTGAATGGCATAATATAGACTAGGAAGAGAAGGCCATGATAACAAGGGGTCAAAGCTTTAAACCCAAACCTCACCAGTACAGTAGCAGGTTGTGTGTACCAAATGTGAAATGTCATTTTTGCATTACTCCTCTGGGAGTTCATCATATTATCAAAGTGCTCATCGATTCAAAGAGCAGAACAGATATTAGCGGGGTTGGATAACAATTTGAGTTTGTGCCATTTACGCACACGTTCAGGTGCTGACACCCCCGCTCCAACATTGCAGACACCAGTATACCGTGGCTGGTTTCCCAATGATGAATGGTTGAATTTGAGCCAACTTTCTCTCTCAGATACGGATCGTCTTGAACCACAGAATGTGGTTGTTCTTTAGATGATATCTGCAGGATGATGCTATCGGGTGAATCAGTATTGGCAGCTAACTGGTGGTGGTTCTGTGATTCATGCATCAAGCATCTACACATGGTGTTGACTTCCACTACATTTCAGGGAACAGCTACATATGAACATGATGGCTCAAGAGGTGGGGAGCTTTGGGGGGGGATCTCGATGGAAAGAGAGGATCAGTATCAGGTCTGTGGCCCCGAGGTGGCGAGCCTGCCTGCTGGAGGAGCGACCCACTGGGAGTCAAGAAAGCAAAGGAGGATCAATGGCTTCTCATCCTGCACTGAACTTGGCGCATCCCTCCTTTAGCAAATTACTGTTGCCTAATATAATAGCTAGCTAATGGTAACTCGTTCATTTGACTCGCAGAAATAAAATAATGTCATGAGATTAAAGGAGCTACTGTCCCTAATTTCCCCCCCAAAAATCTGTCAACAATAATTGACAAAAAAACTCCTCGGGTGGATTTCTTTAAGATGTTGAAGTGTTTTTTTCTGGTCCCAGAGCTCGTTTTATTACTCGTAACAACATGGGTGAAGAGCCTTCCCTTGTGGAAATATTGTTTGTCTGTGGTGAACTATCAGGGCTAACGTCCGCTCTTATAGCTTCCTGGGATAAAACACTGCATGAATCACTTCCTCGCTTACATCATCGTTTGATTAGATCCAAACTAATTTTATGAAGGCTTATCGTACAACGCTGGGTTGATTGAGGCACAGGTGTTAATATAGACTGTGTAAATGTGCTCGAGTCCATTAGCTGGGTGGGGCAATAAATGGGTCTTTAAAAGGCAACTTGTGTTCAAAGATAAACCTTCCCCAGAATGCAATGATTTCAATTTGCAATGACTTCCCTTGGAAAAAGCAAAACCATCTCATGTTTTTTTTTTTTTTTATATATAGTATGTAGCATTTTACTATACACAACTGCTAAAACTAAGTCACCCATGAAAAAATGTAATTAAATGAATGATTTCTTTTGGGCTATTTAATAATACAGAGATATGCAATGATCATTTCTGTGTAACACGTATGCTGGTGTTTGATAATACTGGGCACGCTAAACACTAGTGTGCACTAGGGGCTTTCTGTAACTTTCATGCACCACTGGATCGATCTGCATACAGTTCCTGTGAGAAGGCCGTTACGCAACCTGGCATGACGCTTCATTACAAAAGTCCAATCTGGATATAATTACACGTGGACGCCACATGTGTCACTTCATGGAGAGTCTTGCCGCAATCTCTTCATAATCCCCATACATGTGAGGTAACGAGTAGGGGTGTAACGATTCAGCTGTTACATCGATGTATTTCTATTCCTCCCATCCAACTACATCGATCTGTGCTCAAATATTGGCCAAATATGGATATGGATCAAAAATTGTTTTAAAGTTTAATAAATCGATTGTATCGATACTAGGAAATAACCCATTGGATTTAAGCACGTCAGACTTTTTTCTTAGCACTTTTAATGATAAAGGCTTTTGCGGACTGAGCCATGACGTGCTCACGCAGTATGCAGGTAACCCACCGCCGTCCCGAGCCCCGATTCAACTTCCGGGTTTCACGGCAAATCCGACGGGATGTTCCAAAAGGGTTGAAATAGCGGGGGGGTTTTCGGGGGTTGGTAGGGGGAAACCATTATTGCAGGGTTGTTGGTGTTTTTTGTGTATATCACTAATACGTAATATAATTTCTGCTACACTGCTAAAGCAGTGTTTGCACTTTATTCAAATAAAATGTGAATGCATTTGCCATTCATTGTTGTTTACTTGTTTATTTATATTCATAATTAATTGATACCTGAGTCCATTACAAGAAACGACAGGAATCTAGGAAATTTATTTCAGTCACACTGGTTGAATTTTTGGCAAAAAAGTTACTGAATCGATTTAAAGTCATTGAATCGTTTCGGATTGTATCGTTCTAAATAAACCATCGTCCTTGAATCGTATCGACAACCATGAATCGTGATCGAATCGTTGTTAAAAACGAATCGTTACACCCCTAGTAACGAGTGAACAAGCAGCTGTTTTTTTTCCAGTGAAGAGCTAATGCTTGCTGCTGAATGGCGTGACGAACCTGAGCATATCTTGGATTTATGCTGCAGCTCTGTTTCCCACACTTATCTTCAGGGTGCGATTTGTGGGGGGATGGGGGGTTTCCCCCTCCTCTGGTTTTCCTATCCCCCCTCTGCTAAATTATTGTTAAATCCGGATTTGTGCTTAATTCTGCTTCCTACTCGTAGCCAAACCGTCCGTGCGCGTAAAAGTGAGCATCAAGCCAGTTGGACTTTGGATCCCATCGGGGGAAACTTTAATTGCGCTGAGGGGAATGGGGGGCGAGGGGGGGTTCCGTAGCAGAGAATAGGAACCAGCTCTTTAATAATAAGAGCAGCGCGGAGCTGCATTACTGTGAGTGATGGTCTATTACTTTAGTATTGGTTTTGCATATTAACATGCTTTAGACATATTTTGTTATTTATACTAGTAGCCTACTGTGATGGTTTTCCACGTCCCAGATTTTTTGGTGCCCCGCCAGGCATTTGGATCCCTACGCGTGATGTGCGTGTGCGGAGCGCCGGCACTGAGCATGTCGTCTTACTTTACAGGACCCAATAATAAAACAACTAAATTAACATTAAAAGCTTTGCCATGTTGTGATGGGGACTAATCCACGGACCCGAAAAAGGGGTCTGTCTACCCTTTGCGTTCTTCTCCCTAGTTATGCAAGCTAAAAGTCCAATGTCCAAAAAAACAAAACCCACCCCCCCCCTCTGCTTTTTGTCAAATCGCACCCTGCTCACCTTCTCCCTACCTCTGTTTATCCATCCTCCGTTCTGGGCTACTGCAGCGTGCCTCAAGCTGAAAAAAAATCTGACTTGTTATGAAAGGGCCCGATTATCAACGCAGCGGACTATTGCACCATGACTCTGCAAAACGGGGACCAATGGTCCAAAAAGTGAAATCTTACATAAACTTTCAATCATCTTCATGTAACACAACCTTTACGTCTCTCCTTCCAGACACGGCAGCAGCGTGGACGGAAGGAGCGGCGCAAAGGATGACATTGCTGTCACGTGGGAGCCAGGCGGCTGCCATTTATGCCAGGAACGTGTGAACACGCGTGTGTCTGTGTGTCACTTCCTGGGACAGAATAGAACGGGAAGCCGGCGTGAGAGCCGACACCAAGTGCTCGCCTCGCCTCCACAAGGGAGCCTTTCTCACATCTGAGGCAAAAAGAGTTTGTGTGTGTGTGTGTTTGTACAGCAATTAGAATGGGGATACGTTTTTCGACCCCGAGACTCTGTTTCCATATTTGTAAAGTGGGAATCTTTTCTGTAGAGCCAACCTTGAAAGGCTTTCGCCTCTGCCAAGTATTTCTCCCCGCCGAGAAAGAATGTATGTGTGTATTTGTGTGTGCCTGAGAGAGAAAGAGGGAAATCATGAGAGATCATGAGAGTGTGAATGTGGGCAATCAAGCGATAGTCAGCCTGTGTATGGACAGAGGGAGATGAAATAATTCAATGTAATTCTCTGGTTGCCCGTAACCACAATGCAACCTTTCGAATAACAGAATGTATTTATAATATTTTTTGGGAGCGGGGATTTTAGTTACATGTCATGTTAGTTTATAATAGAAATAAAAATAGAAGTGTGTGTGTGTGTGTCACGTATGACCTTGAGACTTGACTCTGGTGTTGCTGTGTTGGATTGCAAGTGGCGATTACAGGTCACCTCGACCTTTGACCTCCCTAAACTAAGGGCGGACGAGAGGAGAGTCCCCAAGAGCCCCATCCAGTCAGCCAGATCACCATAGGAACCTTTTTTCAAGTGGTGAGCTTCTAGATGTAATGTTGCCCTCTGGTGGCAGTGAGCAGAATAGCATAATACCTGCAGCGTGTTGAACCGCATGTGACAGCATGGCAAAAGGTGGTGTGGTGGATTTAAGAAAAGGTCAGAGTGGACAGGCACAAGCTTCTCAGCTGTGAGATGCTGTCTTTCCTCCTGTCAACTGCCTCCACCCCACTGCCCCTAACCCCCAGCTGCCCCCACCCTCCAGCTCATCAGCTGTTGTGGCTCATCTTACACTCTTCAAACACCTGTAGAAGCCGCAGGGACAAAGTGGCATTTACATTTGTAGTCTAGTTGTCATGACGGCGGCCGGTTACATAAGTATTGTGTGCTGGTTCCCACAGATTGAATGGTGCATGGAGGTCTTTGTGCTGTAACACGAGACACCCTGTCACTGTTTGCACATGTCTCCAGCTGGATGTGCTCCTCTGCTCGTATGTCACGGAGGACTGTGGGCAGTGTGACCTGCCACGTGAGCCACTGACGTCTGGCCCAGCCATGCACACGTGTTAACAAGCTTTAGTTCTACAGGGTTCTACAGTGACCGAGTAAGCCTTACGCCTCCATGCATGCAGGTACTTGTGTAATTGCTTGAACTAGTAAAGAAAATGTGAATGTGATGTATTTAAAATTGACCTTTTTGTTTAGTATTTTCAGTAGGTGCTGTCACTAACGAAGGTATTAGTCAAACCAAAACCGTCCTCTGACTGCAAACTGCTAACATTTAGACTAGTACTTGTGTTTGCAGGTCCGATTCTAAAACGCTGAGTTTATATCATGGTGGTCGGTACATGACCACGAAGAAGTATTAAGGACTTGTATACTTGTGGCATCGCTGTCTTTTTTTAGCTGGCTAAAATTGAGAAGCTGCTTACGTATACCTCCTGTGTGAAATCTAGTTCTAATTGTTTAAAATAAATGGCATAAAAATGATTACATGTATACATTTATTCACAATGGTTGGTATATAATTCTTCTGTCATCTTCCCGGCAGGATCGATGGCCGGGAGAATGAGAACAAATTCAGCTCCCATCATTATATAGATACATATGTTGGTTTTGTTTCTGTGTGCTGTCAGCCTGGGTTTGCTGTGATGTATGTTCTTAATGAAGTTTTCTCTGCTGCTTGGGGCAAAGTTTCAACCACCAGCTGTCCTTGTTGCCGTGCTGCCATGACAACCGCATAAATGTTTGAGACTTATTTCCTGTGAAAAAGAAGCATTGTCACATCTAACTGGACGTCTCATGTGCTGACAGAAGATGGAGGAGGGTTAGTGGGGCTGCATGAAGAATGCCTGTTCATGGGGTCCCTGCTGTTACAAAAATGGGCCTTTATACACTATCTTCAATATTATTATGAAGCATTTTTAATAACTAGAAAGATGTGTTCGGTAGAGGGCAGCTCTTTAAACAACGCTATTTGTTCACCTGCACACCAAAAGACTTTGAAAAACGCACTTTATTCAAACTGTAAGTAATTTTAGCCGTCTGACGTAAGGTAAAGAGCTACTTAAAATGGTATGCATTTAAATACTTTTTTGAAAACCGATGGAGCCGTGAACTCTGACTCATTTTACCGCTGCAGCTGTGACACCAAAACGACCTCTTCCCCTAGAAGCTGGTTCCATGTGGTGGTTTAGATGTGTGTTCCCATTGTCTAGCACCATTTGAAATCAGTGTTCTTGAGGACAGCATGACAGCTCTGGCAGTGAGTGAGCCTCTGGAGGACGCGTACAGGACTGTCCTTTCCCCTCCTCCTTTTCTCCTCTAAAAGATAACCGATTTCTTCTGGTGCATAGAGCCCGCTGCCGCCTTCTAGCACCATTTGAAATCGGTTATGAAACTGTGGATCAGTGCGTCTGTGAGTCTTCAGCAAAGTGCAGGACGAGCAGAACAAAGTAACTACGCTGTTTGTCCCTGGATTCAAGCGGTAAGAGGTTAATCAGGATGTTGTCTGTAACATCTACCATTCATGGAAAACGACTTGTAAATATTACCTGTGTGTTTTTATAAATATATAATGCATAATGTGAGTTCATTACTTTCACTGCCAGAAACCAGTCAATGTTCCTGCAGTTCACACTAACCACGACTGCAGGCTGATGGCATGTCTTATAGACACTTTTGTGGTTGAGTTGGTACAAAGTAAGAAAATTCACAATAAAGCACATTTGACCTGGCAATAAATGAATTTGTTTTTAATACCCGTTACTAATGAAATGTTTTGAATAAAAAGAGATGAGAGATGGCAGACGCAGAGGAGAGAAGTGAACCAAACCACAAAGGCCTAGAATAAAGGTCCAGGGCAGGGGGTGGAATTATCATAAACATGAATATTTGTATGTTGTTGATCTATGAACCGCTATGTCAAAAAGATACAGTCGTAAGCAGTGCAGAAGTCCCAAAGTCACATGTGATTAGATATTGTTATTCTGTTCTGCACGTTGGTACCAGCCACAAGTTTCATTCATAATCAGCAAGCTGGATAGCGTTGAATACTCCGTGGTAAAAAAAATACATTAAATTATTTTTTACATTTTACCATTTCAGCAAGTTAGGTTCTACAGTATGAAAATGACAGCCAAAGGGAGTCTGTTAGTCTTTCCAGCAGATACAAAGGGTGTCCAAAGCTCGCAGAAGATCCAAATCGATAAAACAATGGGATCCACAAGTAACCGACTGAGAGGTCAAAGGCTGTCCTCGTATTTATTTCTTACACTATCAATAATTATAGTTCATCTTTAGAAATAGAGACTTTAACTCGCTCCATTCCACTTTGTGTATAATTAAATAAGCTTTAAAGGGACAATTTAAACCAAAATCCCAAATGCTCCTTTGTAGCTATGATGTTGTTTTATAGCCTAAGTGGTTTTGCCGTTTATAGTATTGTGGCACTGTGCTTAAGTGTCATTAAAACAACATTTGACCCATTTTGTTTTAGGTTTAAAGTAAATTGCTTGTCAAATCCAATGTTCCAATGTTACTTTGGCGAATGGCCTGCCAAGAAACTTTTTTATCCGTTTTTCTTTTCCATGAATATAAAAAAATAAAATAAATTTGTAGCCTGCGATATGCTGATCAGGTTGATTTGTGGGGTGAATGGAAAACCTAATCAATACAGTGTTTCTTTCAAATTGCGAATGGAGACGCTTGTGTTGTTTGGCCTGTAGGTGAACTGCCCTGGCCCCGCCCACTTGGTGGTCGTAGTCCAGCACGAGCTACTGTGTTCTCTCATTAGTCAATGTGGGGATGTCCGCCATATTCAAAAACAGTGTCGACCCTCTGCCATTAGTAGAGTTGTCGTATAATATATTTATTGTCATTATTCTGCCGCCTATTTGTCCCTCGTCTATGCCAATTTTAAATGGCCTCAAAGGAACCAAAAAGACGACCCAGCACCGGAAACCTGGGGAGGAAGAATTGCGCTAATGAAGAAGAGTCTTCACTCCAGGACAGGGGGACTTTGAGACGGTGAGTCCGTCTCTTCCCTTCGGACTATGAAGTGAAGAACCGGCATGGCCAGGGAGTAGGTGCTCGCTAATTGGAGACATTCGCAGTCGGTCATGTTTCAGCTTACCACAGGCTAACTGGACTTTAGGGTTACTTGGCGAAGTTATGTCTCGAAGGCCTTCAAACGAAATCCGCCAAAATAAATAACATCAACGTTACATGACGTTGCAGCGTATTTACAACTGCGTGTAGCAGTTTCCCGTTGCATCAAATCGCCACCAGGTGGCAGCATCGGGCCTTGGCCTTCTGCTTATGGAACTCACTTCTTTGCTCCAGTGTTTGACTTCCTGTTGCTTCAAAAATATCACATAATGCCTCACATAAATATGAAGTGAAGCAGACGTTATAAAAAAAAACAAATGGTGAATAATTTATTAGGAAAATGTTTTATTAGTCGGCGTTCCCCTAGGTTTACAACTTCAAGGAGGGGGTACTGGAGTCGGGCGGATGGTTCGGCTGATGGGGGGCGAAGTTGCTCGTGACGCAACATATTTACGCGCACGTCATTCTACTCCGCCGTGAGCGATAACGAGCCTGGCGAGTTGTAAGCATGAACGGATATATGCGCACACGTGTTGTAGCGGAATTGGCGGAAAAAAAATATATTAAAAGGTTTTTTTTTTATTTTTTTATTACATACTTTTTCAGGGGGTCGGGGGATAATTGCAGCGGCCCCGCTGTTCTAATGGTAGGAAACACTGTTAACACTGACATGGCCTCCTTACGTGCACACCACGTTAGTGTTTATGAGTGTATATTATCAGAGAGAATTCTTCTCTACAAAAATACTTTCGGTCGCAATTAAGTCCATCGGGTGGTTTTGCTAAAAAGAGTTCATCAAAATATTGATTGGATCACTGCGATCAATAAGTCTTCGAACGATCTCGCCGTGTGAGTATTGGTTTAAGACGGACTTTGAACTAATTCTACCCTTCCCCCAAAGCAAAGTAACCGCACCAAAGGTTCTTTATCAGCCTAAACTTTTCAGAAGCAGACCCCAAAACAGTGCCTCCCTGTGTGCAGCGTTTCTCTGTGGTTCGGGGGGACTCATTCTGCAACCACACACACACACACACACACACACACACACACACACACACACACACACACACACACACACACACACACACACACACACACACACACACACACACACACACACACACACACACACACACACACACACACACACACACACACACACACACACACACACACACGTCTGTAGTATTTTGCGGTGTATAGATACTACAGTGTCTTTTGGTGGGCATGAATGTGACCGGCTCTTGAATAGCGCACCACAGCTCATTTGTTTCAATGCAGTTTATCTGATACGATTTCAGACATCCAATAAAAGCGAGAGTTTACACTGGACTCTTTTCAAAGGCTTTCCACGTTGTTTGCCAAAGTGCCCAACCGCCTCTGTAGACCAACATGGAAAACAGTCACCCGTTATTTGACCTCCATAACCAGGTTAATGGAGGGAAAACATGAATGGTATGAAAATATGGTTTTGATTTCCCAAGTGAGACTGGCATTAAATACTAGACTGGACTAGACTACCGACAGAAAAAAAACCAAGGCTTGTGAACTCAGCATTGTACGTTCACTGTCTATTTAAAGCTGGTTTAGAACAGCACGTTAAATGGGAAAACACAGGGCGATGCGCCCGTGCCTCAAAAAGGCTGCATTTGAATTGCCAACAAAAAAAAAACCTCCGGACACCTATTCCTTGACCTCTGGAAAACGTCACAGGGTCAAGGAAAGATGGTTAGGAGAATTCATGAGGATTTAGGAAAAGACGCCTGCGGTGTTCAGGGAAACCGACTCCACTTTCACTAGGCTACGTAATTATGATGCAACAGGAGGCGCATGTTAGTGACGTCAGTCTGCAGCGGCGAAACTACAATTTAAGATGTACTACAAAGAAGCCTCATCACTCCTTTCCTGAGGAGGAGGGAATTGGAACAGCGCTTGATCATGGTGGCCACTTGCATGTCATCTAGCTGACGCTTTTATCCAAAGCGACCTACAATAAGTGCATTTCAACCATAGGGATCCAAACTCAAAGAACAAGAAACAAGAGAGTACTATTTCAACAAAAAGCAGATTTACCACTTGTTATAGATAAGAGCCATTATAAGTACAATTTAAGAGCCAATACAATGTAAGTGCTGCAATATGTTAGTGTTTAGTCAAGGTACTGTCTGAAGAGGTGTGTCTTTAGTTTGGAGCGAAAGAAGTAGAGGCTCTCTGCGGTCCTGATGTCACCAAAGATTTCGTTCCACCATTCCGGAGCAAGGACAGCAAAGAGTCGTGATCTTGTCGAGTGTTTTGCTCTCAGTGAGGGAGCAACAAGCAGTTTGGCAGATGCGGAGTGCACGGCTTGGAATGTAGGGTTTGACCATGTCCTGGATGTAGACTGGACCCGATCCATTCACAGCATGGTGCGTGAGCACCAACGTTTTGAACTTGTTGCGTGCAGCCACCGGTAGCCAGTGACAAGAGCGGAGGAGTGGAGGAGTGAGGGAGAATTTGGGTCTAGGGTTAGACTCTCTTGCGTCTGTGTGTCCTTGCGTTTCTCTGAAAACGCAGAAGCATAAACTAGGCTTTACACTACCCCCCAGTCATTTCAATCAGTCAGGAACCTTCCTAAGCAAATTCAACAATTCGAATCCAGCCTAAAGTTCAATAAAGTCCTCTTCATGTAACAAGGACTGCACGAGTAGAATGGCCCTGTAATATGGACCTTTGGCCATGAGATGATGAGAAGGCCATGTGTGAGCATTCCTCTGCCTTCTATAGTATCGTTGGAGAAAAGGCAGGAGCATGGACAGGGGTCAGCGCTGGGTGCCTCAGTTTCAGAATATGCTTTGACAAACAAGGGCAGAGCTTAGAGGGATGTTAATCCACTGACTCATGGGCCTCTCTTCCGTCGACACGTAGGAGCAGGTACACAGGGGCAGAGAAGACCTTTGTCCCCTGACTGGTTACTGTGAGGATACTGGTTACTGCTGGTCTTATAGTGCTATGAAATTTGACCTTTTGCACTCTGTACTGCTCACCGGTAATTGATAACAGTGCAGCACATCTAACGTGTTGTTTACCGTGAGTGAAAATGGTGATAAAACCAGACTGACATTTTTAATCAAAATGCGCCATTACTACTTAATATAAGAGAAAGTTACAATATGTCGATTCATAATAACTGTGGCATCTACATTCATTAAAAATGTCATTTTTCCATCATCCTCATAAAAATTGCAGTTTTCAAATCGGAATAATAGAGGCTACATTTTTCTTTAGCGCACAGACCAGCAACAATCCAACTATAATTTCTTATAAGTTTCTTTAAAAAAAAATACAATTATGCAGTCCATATAACAGCGGCCGGTAACATAGGGCTCTTCCGGTGATGCAATACAATGGCAGACAATTTTGAGTTAGAAAAAAATAGTTTGGAACTAATTTTACAATACTTGTGATATTTCGTGATATTTCTTAATAATACTATGTCATTTAAAAGTAAACAAATTTAGTTTTGAAGATAAATTTCACAGGTCACTCGCAGGTCGGGTCTGGAACCAATGGCTCGCGAGCATGTCCGGGTCATTGTAAAGGTGAATTAATCAATTTTAAATAGTTTATCACCTTCAATCCTTGTAGCGGAAAAGATGGCAATAAAGAAAAAAAGAGGATGATTACGTGCATGCCAGGGTGCGTGGACAGAGGAATTTGCATTTGTGGAGAGAGAGCAGGATCTGGGGTATGTCTAATATGCATATAAAAAAATATAATTATTTTAAATATAATATAAAATTGCATCAATGAAACGGTCAAATGTAGAGCAGCACTTTGATACGCACCGTGCTTCATTTGCATCGAAATATCCAGCAGGAAAGTGCAGACGAGTCAGCAGCAACTGCGTGCGTGGACCAAGCAAGGTGACGGGAATGCCGCTGGCTTTGCGGCTGCTTTGGCAATGGTAAGAAATGAAAAGCCATGCACCACCAGAAATCGCATTAAAAGTAAGACATATTTAATTTATCATACTTTAAAAATACTCTATGACTCTCAATGAAATATATTTTATGCCTCTCCGTGTCAAAGGTTCCGACCCCTGCCTTATACCCTACCGTAGAAATGTCAAAGTCTGACGAGTTGAGTGTCCAAAGCTGGCAGTCAAGGATGCTTCCTGTGCAGGAGGGTCAAGTTATTTCTGACATTTCTAAGTCTGAACAACACCTGCAGTGACCTCTGAGCCCTGACAAGCCTCCAGGACACCCAGGGAGCTTCTCATTCCCCTTGTAGTTCTGCAGAAACACGCTGTTTATCCTGAACACCTTACAGTAGCATGGGTGGTCCATGCCAGAGTTCCACAGGACGTGTCCGCCCTGACTTGCCAATCCTTGACTTAAACTAAGACAAAGAATTGTTTTTTTTTGTCGGTTAACCTGAGGGTGTAACTGTAAAACAAAATAAATCCAATTCCCCAGTGCAATCACCTCCATTGACTTGTTTTATATAACACGCAGTCTAAGAGCAAATGGCATCCCGTTTATAAAGATGGATGACGAAGAAAACCCGCAGTGCTGAAACCAGAGCATGATTGATATTCATAATGAAATAACTGAAACTATTAATTACTAATCAATCTGCCAGTCGTAGTCACTACTTTTATGTCCAGTCCACTGTTACGAGGTGTAGGCGCGGAGGGGGATGAGATGGGGGGGCTGCAGCTGCCCGTAGTGCTGACTGGATGGAGAGTCGGCGGGCTTGACGGACCAATGGCAACTGGAGCAGCAGGAGCCGGGAAACTGGAATGACTCGGCCTTACGAGCAGCACTTGCCAGACCCCCCCGCCCCGCCACCCCCCACCACGCGCACACACACACACACACACACACACACACACACACACACACACACACACACACACACACACACACACACACACACACACACACACACACACACACACACACACACACACACACACACACACACACACACGCACGCACGCACGCACACACTGCTCAGAAACACAGACAAGTGTTTCTGAGCAGCACTGCATTCTCCGGATTGTTGGGCCTTTTTGTGTCCTGCCATCTACGACCCCTGCGAGACGTTCATTCAGTGAAACTGCAGTTTCTGAGAAATGGTAAATAAACCAAAACACAAAGAAAAAAAATCCACTTGAAATAAAATATTTATAAAGTAAACCGAAGGGGCAGCTGCTTCTTCACCGTAAAGTTGTGTGCTTTCCAAGTGCAGCAAAGCCTCTTGAAAGGTACATTTTTAACTGTATTTCTTCTCAGTGACCAGACCGATTTTCCCCTTTTTCCCAGGTTTGGCAGCAAGTTTAACTTAACTCTTATTAGGGCTGTCACAATATCAAATCTTTGTTGAACAATAATTGCACCAACATTTATTGCGATATTCCTTCCATTTTCAGACCGTTTTACGCCACTGATAACATAAAGACAATATGAAAGCACAGTAATACAAGTACGCCATTTCAAAGAACGTTTTATTTGTCAGAATAGTTAGACATTAGAAGCAAATTGTGAAAAAAATAAAAATATCCTGAATAAATAAAAAGTGCAGGAGACACAAAAGAAAATGTGTCCAGCGAACAGCGGCAGCTGGGGAGGTTTACCCGGGGCTTCCACCGCTGGTGTTACGCCTCTACTGGTTTTTACACTGGTTTCCCTACACGTGCGTGTTTGTGTTTACTCGACAGCAGCAGATGTGTCTGCCTCTGTTTCGTCACACATTCACAAACATCTTGTTGAAAATCTTCAAAACTCATCACATAGCCATTGCAGCATTAACGATTAACGATCAAAACATTTATTCAAGAAAATATATTACAAGGAAAGATTGGAACGACTGGGATTTGAATCTCGTGGGGTAAGACTTCAAAACACCAAAGCGTCAGCTGTTGGTATAATTTATCCATTCTGTTGACGTAGATCACTATGGAGGAAACAATCTGGTGTATTTACTTCCAAAGAAATGTATGTCGTAATAAATTCATTATGACTGTCTGGTTTGTTTGAACCAGATGTCAGTCATGAGGAGATCACTCGCAAGCGCGATGAATCATAATCAGGGCAAGAACTGACACCGCTCCTCTGCGAGGCTTCAAGCCCGACAAAGTATCACACACAAGTTGACCATGAGTGTTGGTAAAATATACGCTCAAGTGCCTCATCAGATTAGATTTCTTTAAATGTGCCTGCTGGCAGAAGGCTTCATGGATGCATCTTCATCCAATGAGAATAATGATAAGTAGATAAAAACAAGCCTGGAGAGTCTAATTGATAGTTATGAGGATATATGTGCTGTATCAGCTTATGTATGTGTATGTATGTATAGATGAACATTCAGGGGTAGGAGTTTTATTTTGTCTGTGTGTGTGTGAGTCTGGGCGAATCCATGTATATCTATTATTCATAATCAGACATTTGATCATCTGAAGCAGGGAACATTTCTCTTCACCGGTCCGTGTCCGCTCTGTATCTGTATCTGCGCCGCTTAAGCCCCTGCCTCTGCTTTTCACAAGGAAAAAGCACAGAGGCAGGCCGATAAACTTAAATGTTGGTGACGTTTAATTATATGTAAAATGAATATCGCAGCATGAAGATTTATTGCACGCGATTTTAGCGTATGTGTGCGATACGATAATTTATTGCATATCGCGACAGCCTTAACTCTTATATGGTTCCATTGGCTCAATCCCTTAAAAACAACCTTTTGAAAATATAAAACAAGATAAATATCTAGTATGCTCAAATATAAATAAATGTGAAAAGGCCAACTATATCCACTTATAATTATTGAAGATAATAGATAATATTCTAAGACCCAACATGACTGTAAATGCTCTTAACAGATTACAGTCTCTTCTCGGTTGAGGCTTACTGCCTATCAGAAGCTGCACACTGACTTTTAGCCTTGTACGGCAGTCTTAAGGCCCACTCATGTTTCATCAGTGTGAAGTGGGGCTTCAAAAAAGATCTTTGGTACAAAACGGATGCCCAGCACCGAGCGAGACGCCTGTGTGATTCTCCTCAGGGGACCCTTGATAACTCTTGATTATAATATAAGCAAAACCATTTGAAGATGCGTTCTTTGACATCGGAAGGATTCACCGTAAGCATAGCAGGTCCGGGGCTTTTTTTATGATTGATCCTGACAATTGCACCGTGGACAGTCAAGGCTGGATCCTTTCCCAACAATAAGATAATTGTATCCTGCGTACAAATCTTGCAGATGTGGGGATAAAGGTCTCCTCCCTCAAACACAGCTTAGCAGTTGAAGAGGCCTTTTATGAAGGCAGCGGCCCGGGGGTCATGGTGATCCCCTTCCCAGCTGGAATTTGAAAGATCCTAATCTAAGGACAAGCGGCGAGGCGAAGCCATGCTGGGGCTGTGGTAGGTAACGGGAGGAGGGTTGGTGTTTTTTTCGGGACACTGCTGCTCCATGAGTCTTCTTGCCTGATCATCGGCTCTACTCACTTTTTGTCTGGGACTTTGGGTTTCGAGTGGACCCCACTGGGCTTTAGGTCTGAGTCACGGTTCTTCACACCGGGGGTTGTTTATTGGTGCTAACATTCACACTCCGGTGAGTGGCCCTGTTGGTAAATGTAGATTGAGCTTTTCTCCACCCCCCTCACACCCTTTCCTTTCTGGTTGTTCTTCAGGTCACTGCGAAGAGGAAGGTCCTTCACCTTCCTCACCCCTGGACCCGAATGGGACTTCAGTCTGGTGAGCACGCTCCGTATTTCTTTTTTGCAAATCACATTAAACCACCTGCAAGACATTAAGTTTGCCAAGTTTATTATTCAACTATTAACAGATGAGCGACCGTCAGCTCTACCTCACAGGAAGGGGAGGAAAAGGATGTGCCAGGTGGCCTGAAACCAAGACCCAAAGATCCAAGCAGCAAGACAAATACCTCCAGGCTTTATTTACTTGATGTTCAACATTTACCGTCTGCACATTCCTTCAAGCTGGCTTTGAGCTGACTTCTGTCCTCTCGTGTGAACTGGGAGAGCTCTGAGGCCTCGCTTCCCATCACAACCGCGTGGTTTGGCTTTCCATCGGGCCTGTGAGGTTTTCAACGAGGTCTCGGAAACGCCAGCGCTGTTCATTGTCCTGGCGATTAGACGACAGCTCTCTGTTGGTCCACTGTAACCTAGACAAAGCACCAAGACTGGAGGATAAATGTCTCATTCCCTCAAACTTCCTCACACCAAGCATGTGGAGTGTGTACACTCACTTTAACACAACCATGCTGTTAACAAGCAGCAAAACGAATCTTCAAATATTCATTTGTTTTTGAAAGCACAAGTAATATAAATTAGGGAAAGTGAAGAGTCATGGGTCCACTATTTGAAATTCATAGACTTCTTGGCACATGGTCTGTTTGGCCGAGACGTTTCTCGTCAGTGTAATCTATAACCTCATTAAATAAAGGGCAGCTGTAGTTGGAAACACTTTCCATCCATAATCCTTGTTTCACTAATTGCCAGACTGGATCCTTTTCAAATCGGTGAATCTATAAACTTGGCTCCCCATTTCAGGACAACTTGCTCTTGGGCAGCTGCCCGAATATATTTCCATTAAACTCCTCGGATGGGGCTGTGACGTTTGTCCGAGTGCCGAAGCGTTCAAGTCTTTTTATTTTTTATTTTCATTTACAGCTGCCTTAAACACAAACCATAGAAAGGAGAAATGGAAGCGGGGTCTGCAGAGCCGTGAGGCCGACAGCTCTTCATCTCGTGCCAGCCAGCTGCTTTTGATTCCCAAACATGGCTCGCTTAAAGAACCATGTGGACCCCGTTAGCTTACCCTTTCAATTCACCCGCCGTTCCAGCTGTCCAGTATATACATATATATAAAACGGCTTGCAATAAAAGGATACTGGAAGTGTCTTTAGTCCCATTGCCCTTATCTCAACCACCGGCGCATTAAGCTGCAAGCTAATGCCAAGGCTTTGAATAAAGTTTAGCCAACTTGTTGGGCTTCGAAGCGGAGGGCTAGGTGGGGGTGGGGGTGGGGGTGCATACAGGCCAACCTTGGAAGCAGGCGAGGCCAGCATTCCCCTGGCGCCTGTTGCATTTGCTCAGACTACATCAGGTGAGGCCTCAAGGGGATTTTCTGTCATGGGCGAAAGTGAGTCAAGTTTCCTGATGCCAAGGTGGGGCAGATCAGACCAGACTGATGGTGGAATGCAAAGGTACTTAACTGTCAACAAGAGTAGGCTTTTTGCATGTTTTTTGTCTTCTTAAGCAAGGAGTTCATGTGACCGTAGGTGTAAACCTGGAAAGAGTGGTCCGAGCATTCCAGCTCTTAATCCCTCGTGAGTTTAATATGACTGTCGAGTCAGGCTTTTCACCCCAAAACTGATAATTATTGTGGAAAGGCCTAGCCTATATAAATGGAAATTTGTGTCCAACCAAGGCCAACTTTTTACCACTAAGTGTCGGCAGATTCCTCAGCATTCTGCAGGGAGGAAGACTTGTATGACTGAATCCTTGATAACACTCATCCATTTCAATGTGAGACGGCGGTGCGGCTGTAAAAATACGGGCAGCGCTTTGATGTTGGCACTGCAGCGTCTCGGGGTCCTGGATTCATGGTTCAGGGCAGGTCAAATGCCACGTCAGGCTAGTAAGCCGACCAGGGATCGACCGATTTCTTTTAAATGGACTCGTCCTTCAACTGTCATTTACACGTCACTGAGATGGAACAACATCAGTGTGTCCAACGTCTTTAACAGTCTTGTGGCTCAACTCAATACACGAGTGGACGCAGAGAAAAGACTTTAAATGTTGGAATTTCATTTTCCAACTCAAAACAGTGTTTGTTTTAGTGTTTCCTTTTTATCTCCCCCCACCTCTTCCTGTCTGCACAGCAAATATTGATCTTCCTTTCCACTAAACCGTGCGAGGTTAAACATTTCTCAGCTACCTCTGCTTCTTATCTAATCCAGGCTTGGGTTGAAATGAGCCGTTTGTTAGGTTGAAGGATGCATGTGTCTTTGAGGTGTCATTGTAATCACATGGTAGGGACTTTGATGTATCGCTAAAATAAAACGGTGATTTTGTCTGAGGCTCGTTCCTCTGCCTGCCGGCTGGTATCTCTGAGAAGCGCTGAGACGTGTCTGTGGTACCGGCTCATTACGGCTGCCCTGTTTATGTTGTCTGTGTACATCATCCAGCTGCAATGTAACGCACAAATCCATCAATGTCTCCCCGGATGAGTAACAAAGCAACAGGGCCAAGGTTGCAACAGCTTCAAAACCCCTGTGCGTGTGTATTAAGGTCATATGGGGGGGGTTGAGTCACACACACGCACACACACACAGTGTTTATGTTGAACCCAGCCCAGCCTTGGAACAAGTCTCTGCTTGGAGCGTGTTATTCCATCCTGCGTGCTGCTAACGGAGGGATTTCCAAAGGTGGCAGAAACAGGGCGGCTGATTTTTGTCTCCTTTTCCCGACCGCGAGTCACAGATTACGCTCGTATTTTTAATCTTCATTGTGTAGGATCAGAGCCTACGGCAATATTGCGCTTAGAGTGGAGCAGCCACACAGGTGGGCAGGTCCTGTCCTTGACAGGACCTGTCAAGGACAGGACCTGCCGATTAGGGCCCCCACCGCCATTCAGGCTTTTCTTTGTCTTTGTGGTCTGTCTCCTACGTACACATGCAAAGACAATTACTGACCAACAATATCTGGGAGATTTATGTTGTACAGAACAACAAACTCACTTGTGTGGTACTTCACTCCCTGCAAATGTCACAGTATATCGCACTCATTCCAAAAGACTGAGGTTAACATGAGCATACGTTTTCAACCCTTACATGGTGTCCACTGGCTGCTAACAGCTAGCGTTAACTATAACTATCTGATTTCAATGAGAATATATTTTGACATTGTCTTGGTGCTAAAGTGTGGGTGGGTTCACACCCACAGGCCAATTATTAATGGTTAAGTCTTTGTAGCCATCTGAATGGGTTTGAATATGGGGAATGAGCTTTCATTCAAAGGAATTTCATAATTAACCCTTCCAGTTCACATCTTGATGTGTCAATTATATTCATACAATGTCCCGTTAGCCTATTAGCTTGTCACTTCATTCACTCAGCTAGTTGTGAAACTTCCCCACTGGATGAAAGTTCACTGATCACCTGATCAACTGATCATCTTTTGTGACGGCCTCTTGTTGAGATGCGACCTGCTTTGATCGCACCGTTCACCCCACTGCTGTTACGGCCAGCACAGGTGTGGAGCACACGGCTCGTACATTGTTTGTGGGAAAACAAACGGGTTGGTCGCCACAGAGGAAATGCCTTACACCAACACAAACAAACACGTCATTCATCGTCTGCTCGCCCCTAACCATCACGTGTCCTTTTAGTCCCTCCTTGCCTCGCTGGTCAATCGGGTGTTGCGTGTCCAGCCAGAAGCACTCGGGCCCTTTGTGCTTAATGGACGAGCAGTAACAGGGCCCCAGGGGTCCCCGAGGCCACCAGGCCATTCTGCTGTTGTCACCTGCTGAATGAGTGTCCCTCACTTAAAGTCCACATGCAGGTGTTAAAGCATCCTGCAGTTTAATTAACTCCTTCCTGTCCCCAGGAGGACCTCCAGCCGTGTCTATTGTGGCTTTACAATAGAGCTACTGGGGCAATAAGCATAATAGACCCGCAGTACGAGCGGGGAATTGGTGGCTGTAAAAGACTTCACTTGCAAAGAAAATGTGTGTATTACTATATGGAACTCCAAGAATGTTGGTGCCCATAATCCCATTCGGATCCTTAGTGCAACTACACAAGAGGGGCCTCGTTACAGAAACTGATTTTAGTTACTTGTGCTGTCTTGACTTTAGTCCCAGAGATCTTCCTGTACAGAAATATTTAATAGTGCCTTGTGTCCTATTCAGTCTGATGGGACACAGAGATCTTAATCCTGTATATATAGTTCATGCATTTGGGTCTTGTACCAAAATTTACCAAATGTACCAGTAGGTTTTTTAATTGTGATTTGTCATTTATTTCATGTATTGTCATCAAAAGCACCAATGAAACTGTGTGATAAGCCTTTCAATTGTGTGGATTTCTACTAAATGCTCCTAAGAAACATGTTTTGAGAAACATTGTGTTTTCTCCTTGTGTAAGCGTCTGCAGTCATCGGGAATCCTCACCGTCTGGATCATAAGAATGTTTAATACACACATCAAGAACCTTTAGTGATTCATCCCGACTATTCCCGCTAACATCCCGCCTGTTCATCTCTTCACAGAAGCGTAAACGGAGGGGAAAGGATGACGGCGACGCAGTCAGTCTTTGCAACTTTGACTTTAAGGTAAAGATAACTTGACTTAATTTCAGGTGAGCTTCTACACAGCAGGGCTTTTCACGCTAAAAATATGTATTTTACAAAACACCTGGAAGTTAGATTTGCTTTCAGGAAGACCAATTGATAGAAAGTTGTTTATCTCTATTATAAGTCATAAGAAAATCCCACTGTGGAATTCTCAAGGATGTGATTATTTTTCTCTACATTTACACTTAGTGAAGCTTCTATTTCTTTGTCATTCAGTACGAGTGATGCTTATAACTCGGTATTGCCATTCGTAATCAATCATAATAATGTTTTATCAGTTAAAACCAGTAAAACCGTTTCGCCAAACGATGAAGCGAGCGAGCGTTTCTCAATTTCATTGTCCCCTGCAGAAACCGATGCTCATCAGCAGCCAAACGGTCTACACGTCAATTGTACTCGTCGCTATGCCACTCGCGTAGTGTGGTGGTTAGTTTTGTAGGGTTTATCATTATTAAAAATATGGGGCAAGTGAAAAGAATCAATTGAGGTTGGGCTGTGTTGTGCAACAGGTCCTGTGTCATACTAATTATTATAATATTTAATAATTATCCACAGACAGAACGCCAAGACAGAACTCAAGCAAAGAGAATCTGCACATGTTGTCCATGTGTTTGATGACCTTTTACTGATTAACGTTCTTTCATCATTACCAATAGAATACAAACAAAGCTATAGATGGTATCACATTTTACCAGAGCTGGTGTTTGCCGCACCCAAAACGACACACACAATCATGCATGAATGAGCCAGGATGAAATCACATCTGGTAAATGATCTGTTTGGCTTTATTGAGCCAAGGTGTGAGAGAACACGGGGACCAGAGGGGAGTTTTAAAGGTGTCAAAAACAAAGACTCCAGACTTACTGTATTTCAGGGCAAGCTTTTAAACATTCCAATCCAGACCACGGCACATCAACAACCGTTTGCAGCATCGTTTGTGCCAGAGGTCTGCACCATATCCACTTCAACAGGCTCCAACTACACGCCGATGGCTTTCGTTATTCTTTCTGCGGGCTACAGAATATCTGCCCTTCACCGTGTGAGCTAACACATTGTGTGCCATAAACCCAACAAACGTTGCGATGTACCGTACTCAGAGCGCTAATATAGCAGCACACTACTTCTGTTTGGTATGTGAAGCTAAAGCAATATGAATGCCTCCATGAGCAGAGAATGTTGTCACCCTCTGTGCTGTGAGATTGTAATCTAAATGTCTCTCTGCGTTGTGCACTAGCGGGTCGTTAGGGCCTGGCAGTGTATGTGAGTGTGCCCCACTTGTCACAACTAAGCCGAGCTAGCTACCAATAACGCTGTTCTGTCCAACAGTGTCTTGGTGGAAGTGTTGTACACGCCCCTCTGGTTCCCAATCGATTATTGCTTCTAGCTCTGTTAGCTGCTAGCCACCGGCTCAGCTTTTACTGAGTTGGGACCTGTATGGAGGTGACAGTTATGATCTGAATTCCCTAATGCAAACCTTCCAAGTATAACAAAGCGAGACTCGAAGACACCACCACAAAGAGCTTAAGGCTCTTTGATTACCAGTGGGTAATGTTTCTTTTCTGTTGCCTTACCAAGACACTTGGTAAGGCAACAGAAATGACATCTTTGAAAAAACCTGCCAGCCGTGCTGGTTATCGGCGCACTCAAGAGTCCCTGCTTCACACACACAACTGAATTCTCTCTCCTTTGGCATATTTGGGTTTCCTGCTCCAGCTATCCTGCCAACGGGCACCACCAATGGACCAAATCCCTCGGTTTTCACCCACGTAAAAGGGATTTGCAAAGACCCAGGGCACGGACCTCAGGAACCAGTTGGAGTGGTTGCTCTAAACAAAGCTCTGAAACTGTTGTGGAGACTGTTGAGGGCCACTCCTTGATTCCTATCAGCGTTCTACTCCCACTCTTTTATTTTCCAATTACGTCGCTTGCAGCAGAGTTTTTTTAGGGATGGTTTTTAGTGCAAAAAAGATCTCCATAAGATCTCTGACTATATGCCTGTGCAGAATGGCCCGGTGTGGATTGTTCACGTGTGTCCGTGCAGGTGACTGGGCTCACAGCGCTTGTGTGTTTACGTCTGTCGCCTGAGGCTCTGCCGGTGTCACAAAGCGTTTGAGTCTTCACCGCGAGTCTTGGATACCAACCGGTGTTTGGTAGCAACCAGCGCTGCTCTGGGTGTGTGAAGGCTGACATAAAGACCCAGTATGTTGAGTAACCATAGCATGTCAGTCTGGTTATCATTGTTGTTACAGACGTTTGTGTGAATAGATCACCGTCTACATCTTCAACCGTAGCCACGGTGGGGCGAAGGCATTTATAGTTCTCGGCCCAGAAACTCGATGGATTATAAGGAGTTTGGGCGGGATTGTAAAACGGGTGGGGCTAGTTTAGAAACGAGCTGTTACGCACTCCCCTCGAGAGGAGACCGTAACACGCTGTCACACGTCAATGTGACAATGCAGTACCTTGTAACCCAGGTTTATTTAACCTATAATACGGTAACGGTGGAAAGGGGGCTGAGCGGAACCAAAGCAAAGAAACTAATGAAAAGACCGCTAACCTAGCTAGACTACACATGAACAACGAAGCTCTCGATCTACAATAAATACAGGGGGTGGTCCGCCCAGGTCGTACCTTGGGGTATATAGACAGGTTATCTACGGGTGGTACGTAAACCCCAAGGCTTCTTACCTAAACACTCCCAGTGTGCTGTCCCCATTTCCCTGGAACAACTGAACAGTACAAACAACTAAAGAAAGGACAGAATAATTAAGTGAACAACGTAACATACACCAAATCAACGACACACACACTATTAGCAGAGGTGCGTGCCCACAAAGACGAGCCCAAACAGCTCTTAAACAAAACAAAAAGGATATGTCACTGGCAAAATGTCTCAAACAAGGTGTGTAAAGGTGTATGAGTCAAAATGTCAAACCCTCCACTCAAAACCAGCTCTCCTTTCGCTCCATTCCCTATCCTCCTTTCCAAACTCTCCCCCCCGAAAGAAAACCCGCTTGGCCTCTTTTAAGCAGTGGAATTCTCCATCTGATTGGCTCCTTGGTGAGGTTGATAAGTGGATGCAGGTGAGAGCTGGCACTGGAGATTACTGCACTGTGGGCTGATCACAACACCAATTAGAACGCACACACACACACAACCACAAGCCGAAGCACGTAACACAAGCAACTCCTGAACCCTGCAGGTTCTGAACTTTGAAAGCAGACGTTCATCGTTATAGATTCCTTTTTTGTAATCCTCGGCACTTATTCCCAACTCCTTCCTTCCCAATGGAAGAAAATGGCAGCACAAACTTCCAAAGTTGACAATATGACAGCCCTGTTTTTCAGAGCCCGCCCCCAGGGGCCTGTACCATGAAGCTGGTTCAACAAACTCAGGGTTCCAGAATTGGTTCAGAATCGACAAAACCAAACCGAAGCAATCAGGCTTTATTGGTACCATGACGCTTGACGATCAACTGAGTTTGTCAACCCAGGCTTTGATCCTTCAACTCTGATTACTCTGCGCGCGTGCACATAAAAGAGCGAACGGCACCAAACAACCAATCACGTTCGATATGGAGAGAGAGAGAGAGAGAGAGAGAGAGATTTCTCCGTGGAGGAGCAAGAAATTATTCTTCAGAAATATGAAGAATGTAAAAATGTTTTTCAAGCACGCAGTAACACCGTCTCTGCTGCCAAAGCAAGAGAACAATATTAGAGGAACATTGCTGAGAGCGTTAATGCGTAAGTTAAAAAAATATATAAATATATAATTCAAACCATTTGCGGTACAGTAAGTGCGGCTTTGAGTCACATTTGTTATTTGCGGCTCAACAAGTTCGCAAAGATAAGTTATTCCTTCTGCGGAATATCTGTATCTTTCATACACGGAAGTATCAGGAAAGTCAAGGGGATTTTGTCCCTAAAAACTCTACGAAGTGCTCTTCTAACAATCTGCGCTGAGATGTCCTCAGGATTTGGAAGAAAAGGTGAAGCCGCAATGATCGCAACAGAGAACAGAAGCTAGGAATTAACTACGTCAGCTGTTTCTTTGCTCACCGCTGATTGGTCAAACTTCTGACTAAGAGTTCGGATCCAGAACACAACCTGCCCCGGAGCAGGGTAGCCGTGCAGCGTAAGTTGCCATGGCAACGAATACCGATTGAAGCCGAGCCACTTTCATGGTACCGAAAACCCGGGGTTGGTGGAAAGTAAGCTGAAACTTAGCTGGCTAGCAACCTAAACCATCTTCATGGTACAGGCCCCAGGATGGTTATCAATGTAAACAACCCAGGCGGCTTTTGTTTGTGCTCATAGCTGTGACTTGCAGTAAGCGGTGCAGGTAGATGGGGTGGTTATCCCCTCCAATCCTCGCTGTGGAGCCAAATGATAGGTTTGGGCTGCAACAGCTGCAGATGAAGGACATTTTTCTTTCTTTGTCACATCATTTGATTTATTGATTGATCAAAAAAGAGGTTTCTAAAATATATTACCTTTTAACTTTTAGGGTTCAAAATGGGATTTTAAAATCTGCTGCTGTTGGATCCTGCGAGGGACTACTTCTTCTGACTCCTCTTCAATAACACCAAGTCAGGAAAACGACTGGAGATATTGCGCATTTATTTTCACTTTCTTTAACAGTTCTGTCGTGTCTGTATTAACCTCACCACACTCCTGATCTGAGAGGTTGCTGGATGAATGTTTTCTGTTGCTGAGCTGCATCACCAGAGGGCAGCAGCATCTCCAGCTTCCTCTTGTTGGTTTTAAGTCAGTCAGCACTCCAGTGTTTCTCTGCACAGAGCTGCCTCGGGGCCCAGTCTGTCCCTGGCACGCCATGGCATATGTTAGACAGCGGTAAAACCGCATTACTCACACGGCCGTGGAAGTGTGTTATTGAGCGTAAGTCGCGGCTGCACTGCAGCTCGGTGGGACGAGGAGAGGGGCCGAGGCTACAAGGGCCAGGCGTGTCGAGCCACGTCGCGTTTATTTTTTATAGCTGCGGGACCAGACGCACAGCTGATTCAGCCAGAGGTCTCCCCATGAGTAACAGCAGGGCCTCACACGCCGTCTGTCTGCTGGAAGCACGCACAGACTACACACATTCGCTTTTCAACATCAGATCCTCTCTGACTCCTTTAGTCTGCATAGTTTCCCACTCTGCTGTCTTGTCTCGCACTTGAGCCATTGTATTTTTTGTGCTGATCCTAAAGTCACTTGACGTATGATCTCACTCCGCTTTGTTTTCACCGTCCTGCTGCTTGGCTGCGTGCTGGCCGGTCCTCAACAAGAGGGCCAGACACCTCAATTAGCATTTGTGTTGTCGCACACACGTAGAGCAATAGCATGAAGCCCCTGTCCTGGTTCACACCTGCGTTTTGGCCCAAGAGGACCGAGTAGAGCTCCAAACAGGCTTGTCCATTTGCCCTAAAACACACACACACACACACACACACACACACTTGGAGTGCCTCCACATTAGCCACTGTGTAGGACTTAACACCTCCACTTTTTTCAGTGCATCTGTGCAGCAGCTGGATAGGTGTGGAGGGGGACGTGCAGAGTAATGGGCTACAGGTGTGCTCGTCCTTCGGGCATGTGTGCATTTGCCTGTCCGAGTGAATGACCGCCGAGTACACAAACACACACGCACCAAATGCCCCAAGTTCCATCAGGGCTCTTCTCCTCCTCTCTGTCGTTACTTAACTGATCAACATGCTGCCCTTCCCCCCGTTGCACCACTTAACATATGGGGGAAACCCCCCCCGCCCTTCCCACTGGTAATCAATAAGCAGGTTTCAGTTTAACATTTGTGAACAGCTCTGTCTAACGAGCAGAAACTGCTTTGATAATAAGCTAACAAGTAATGAACACTTTGTAGTTCGTTAATTATTCTGTTCAACAGAATTCCTAAAACCAAACCTGCTGGTGGTCATGACGGTGTGCCGACTCTTTGGGGGTTTTGGTACTTTCAATTGAATGGCAAAGAGTTAGTTTTTAGTTGTATTGCTCATTGTGACCTGCTGCCTATTGAAAATAGTTCCGCTATGTTGTTTGATTTGCATCGCCGTCACCTTTGTTTCACCGTCTTTAACGGTAAAGCTGGAGCATCACTTAACTTTAGAGATCAAATAAAGTTCTCACAGCTTTTTTTCCACCCACACAGAACTACATTTGCACATAAGTAAAAATAAATCCTACATGATTGACCACTTGATTTTTCCAACATTCCTCTGCCCTTGTCGCAGTTGTTTGCGACAACTCTGCTTTGCAGTAAGCTTCACTAAACTTCTCGCTACTGTTTTCTCATGTGAGTGTCAACAGAGCCTGCGTGCAGTTTCTCCCCACTCCCAAGAAAGGCTGGTCCCGCCTTATCTGCAGCCATGGGAGCTGAGCAGAGGCTCGCTCCTCCCCTGTCTGTGCTCTTTCTATAAAGCCCTCCCTCACCCAGTGTGCTTCAGACAAAGTTTAGAAAGAGTGTGAGGTGAGCCTTCAGAGCTCATGAAGGTCTATGTATTTATTCCATTTTTATTTATTTCTAACCACAAAACTTACTTTGAACAACTTTCTCTGATTTGGATTACTTGAAGCTGAATCGTGAGGATTAAAAGAGGAAGCGGAAAAAAAGGATATTGTTTTTTTTCATTAAAAGCTATGGTGGCTTACGATGAACTGGGTAGCTTGGTGCCTATCAAACGGACTCTGCAGGTGATAGACTACCAGAACCACGCCAACAAAGAGTCCGAGGTAAGATGCCGATGTCTTTTTACCTACCGAAGCCCTTCCTGAGAAGGAAGTGTTGCCTTTTGTGTCACGTTGTGAATGAATCAGCACCTAACCCTGTTTTTATCACGCATGGGTGCACCGTGTTTGTGTAGGCTTTTAATCACACTGTGCCTCTGCCATGAGACTTTGGACCTTTGAGATACTGCTTCACTAGGAAATGTTAATCATTGGATCACACTGCACCTAGGAAGTGATACGGGACAGACCCCCCGCAGTGTTGTGTATTCGCTCGTCTGTTCTTAAATATGCATCCCAGCACAGCAGGCAGGCTGTGGGGAGAGATCAGGACAGTGGAGCAGTGGGGGGCTGCTGGGTAAACCCTCAGTGAGAAACCCAGTCTAGTTGTTCAGCTTTTCAACTGTAACCAGGTTATTTTTGATGCAAATGCAGCCAAGCAGCGTTCTTTGAACTGCAGCAGAAACAATTGAATGTTGAAAGGTGTGCTCTCTGTACTTCAGCCTCGCTCTCCTTCCCCTTCCTCTAAGGCTTGCTCGGCTCGCAGTCGGAAGAGATTTGGAGGAACATGTGGTTCACATGACAGTAAACCATCCGATGAAGCAGAAGTGCCGCGGGGCGATTTGTTCCGTTCCGGCAGAACTGCAAACCTGAGACAAGCCTTTTTAGCTGAAACACCCCGCGCTGACTTGTTGATGACCTCCAGGCCTTTCATTCTGCCCGCTCAACTCAAACTGCTGTAAAAAGGCCAGGGACACATCTGGGATATGAGCTCAGAGAACACACAAGGTCACCTCAAAGGGAGGGCACAGGAAGCACTTTGGGGATCCCTGGGAAAAAAGCTGCTGATGTTATAGAGTTGGGTCAGGAGTTTAAGAAGCACATGGAGAATCCATGTGTATCCCAAGCAGCAGCACAAACCCCGGGTCCGTTGGGTTTTCTGAAGTGATAAAAGAGTCCCCGGGTTAAACTGCCAGAAATAGCAACTTTCCCGTCCGTCTGCACTTTTTCATTTCACAGCTGATGAACAAAGAGAAGGACTAGTGGCCTTTGTGTGAGCTGGTTCCCAAGAGACAGGAAGTGCAAAATGGCCAACATTTCCTGTATTGACTTAGGAGACCCCTGCCCACCTGTAACTGTACTTATTGATTGACTTTTTTTAAAGTTGTCTGCTGTTACTAGAAGGTGCTTGGTTTCTCTGGTCTAATGCGGGAGACTATGAGCAGAGCGCCAGCAGACATCAGACAGCAGCAGATGGAGTTGATCTATTCAACAGCTGTGTCCGCAGAGCGGCCAGCCTCAGTGGCGGCTCTGTTTTCCCAGATCTGCTGAGCCAATGCAAAATCCCTTTTGTCCTGAGTCAGGAGAAAAACACACACACACACTGCTTTGCTGGATTTCAGAGAGCGAGCCCTCATTTTTCTCAGTTCTCAAACTGTTTTGCGGCGAGTGCAAACGTTTTAGAGATGCTAATTATGAGTCTCGTTCTTCCTCAGAACTACACGTCTTTGGTTCTTGAGGCCTGTTGCCGTTGGCGCAAGGCCAAGCAGCTCTCCTTTCTCCCCGCCTTGGGGCCGGGTAGGGGGAGGGTCACCTGGCCCAGGTGTAGCGCTGCTCTCACGCGAGGCCTGGTGATGAGCCTGTCTCGACTCGCAGCAACTGGCAACCCCTGCAATGCCGCACTGTGCAGACAGAGGGGACCCCACTACTGCTCAGCCCCTCCTGCCCCCCACTGGGAAAGGTGTCCCTGAGGAAGGCTGTGCAATCAGGATGCATTTAACTCATGGCGTTTGATGAACCCGACCATCCGCCGAGAAGTGGGGCTGTTGCGGATGTCAGGTCAGATAGCGGGTGGCAGGGGGACGGAGGGCTTGGGGGGTGCAGGGAGGGATGTTGAACAGCTGAGAGTGGGGTCTCGTGCATTCCTGGCATACCTCAAACCCCCTTCCCCTTCCAGATCAGTGCTCAGAAAGGCTCTTTGTGCTCAGTGGGTTGCCTTCGCATGATGGAGCCAACAGCTGCTGGAGCTTCTTCCGCCTCTGAATCGGTCCGGCAGTCCGTCTGTCTGTCTGGGGCTCCACCTCGGCTCCTGCCACTTACTCATTGTTTCACTCAATCATGAGGATTTCTGCCTGGAATTGATACGGTTTATTACAAGGAGTCACATGGGCGCCTTAGCCGTTAGCTGCTGAGGTCTGTGGAAATCTCACACTTGCCATTGCCAATCGATTTGCTCTGTGCTGCTGCGAGCACAATGAGATGTTCTGACTTTTCTTTATCATGGGGAAACTGCGTGACTAATATCTCCTTCTGTTTTTCTCCTTCAGGAACCCAGCACAAAGCGTGTCCGTCCTCTCGGCAGGGTGACGTCTCTAGCCAACCTCATCTCTCCGGTGAAGAATGGGGCCGTCCGGCGCTTCGGCCAAACCATCCAGGTGAGCTCCCGGCGCTTCCCCCGAGGGAACTCCGAGCCCAGCCCCTTGCTGCTCTTTTATTTTGCATCGAACGACTAGGTCTCGATTTGTCTGATTGCCGGTGTCTTCCTCTTCCATCTCCAGGCCTCCTTCCGAGGCGATGGCAAGTCGCCGGGTGTGCCCCAGAAGCCTTGCAGCAAGCCAGCGGCCCCCACACCGCCTAAAAGGAGGAACAGCATGCTTTGGTCAGAGACGCTAGACGTCCACCAGAAGGGAACTTTCTCCACCAAAGAGATCAAACGGCAGGAGGTGAGAATCGTCCTCATCCTGTAGGAACAGAAGTGCAATGGAAAGCTTGGTTGGGACACAGAGGGGCAAAGTGTAGTTCCGGACACATGAGTGAGCCAAGTTAGGAATCCAGACGGTGGTTGACTCTACCTGTCTACTAGACAGGGTTCACATATCCCTGTAGTATTTGTGTCAGATGGTCGGAATGGGTCTAAAAGCTCATTTTCCGCGTCTGCTTGAGCTGACATAGACGTGACAAGTCAACAAACCAGAGACTTGTGGTGCATATGCCAGACATCCTAGCGAAGTGCTAGAAGCCCAGCAACAAGGGGAGAGCTAGAGAGAAAGAACAGCAGCCAGATAGATTTCAAAGTTGATAATTAAGTCAAGTTACAGTTTTATAACTAAGTCAAATTGCCATTGCTTGCAATGTTGTATTTCCTTTCTTTAAGTGTCTTTCTGTGCTTCCCTCTTCCTCAGGCCATATTTGAGCTGTCTCGTGGTGAACAGGACCTGATCGAGGACCTCCAGCTCGCACGCAAGGTTTGTACTTTTCTATCTTGGAGGTGTCTAGAGGACGTATTAAGCAAACAGTTTAAATCAAATTCTGGCAGGCCTTCCACACAGCCTTGCCAGGAACTGTAAAAAGACACTCCTCTTTCTCTTGCACCCCCCCGCTCCCCCCACCCTGCCCTTGACCTGATGGGATGTTGACATTTCTGCTCCCCTCTCGTACACAGGCGTACCATGACCCAATGTTGAAGCTCTCCATTATGTCAGAAGAGGAGCTCACTCACATTTTCGGCAACTTGGATGCCTACATCCCTCTGCACGAGGACCTCCTGGCGCAGCTCGCCAAAGCCACGGGGCCAGTCGGGACCGTGGGCCAGATCGGCCAGATCGTAATGAACTGGGTAAGTGTCCCGCCACCGTGACGCCACTTCTTTGGATTCTGGTGACAGTCTGCCGGGTTTCGAGTAAGAAAAGCAGAATAAGTAAGTCTTGTCTCCCCTGCAGCTGCCTCGGCTTAACGCCTACAAGGACTACTGCAGCAACCAGCTGGCAGCCAAGGCGCTGCTGGACCAGAAGAAGCAGGACCGGCGGGTTCAGGACTTCCTGCAGCGCTGCCTCGAGTCGCCCTTTAGCAGGAAGCTGGACCTGTGGAGCTTCCTGGACATCCCGCGTTCTCGCCTGGTCAAGTATCCACTGCTGCTTAAGGAGATACTGAGACACACTCCACCAGAGCATCCGGATGCGGCCAGCCTGGAGAAAGCGGTGAGGCGAACACACGTTTTTTCTTTAAATGCAGAGCGAGGATCTTCGAATGAGCTAAATGTTCCATTCCTTGTGTTCTTCAGATCACCATCATCCAGGGTGTGCTGTCTGACATTGACATAAAGAAGGGCGAGTCTGAGTGCCAATACTACATCGATAAGCTGGAGTATCTGGACGACAGGCAGAGAGACCCTCTCATCGAGCATTGCAAGAGCCTGCTGTGTCACGGGGAGCTCCGGAACAAGAGCGGCACGGTGAGCACAACTCACACACCTCCTTCTGGCTGCCTCTACAGCTCATTATCTGCAGCCTCACACACCATATAAGGCATTTAAACTCATAACCACATTCTTCGGCAACTCCAAACCAACGAGGGATGTAAACATACATCAATGCACTTTGATAACGTTGTGTGTTTTCTGTTGTTTTCCTCCAGAAGCTGCACGTGTTCCTGTTCACCGAGCTGCTGGTCCTGACCCGCCCCGTCACCAGGAATGAGCGCCAGTGTTTCCAGGTCTACCGCCAGCCGATCCCAGTGCAGGACCTAGTGCTGGAGGACCTGCAGGACGGAGACGTCAGAATGGGCGGCTCCTTCAGGGGCGCTTTCAGCAACGGAGACAAAGGTGAGGCTTGCATCTCACTCAAAACGCTTAATGTAAGAATGTATATTTTGTAGCAGTTTGTTAATTCTGCTTTTCTCCACTTCCACAGCCAAGAACATTTTCCGCGTGCGCTCCCAAGACCCCAGTCAGGCGCAGTCCCACACGCTGCAGGTAAACGACATCTTCCACAAGCAGCAGTGGCTCAACTGCCTCCGGAGCGCCATTTCCGTCCACCGGCCCCTCAGCCAGCCATCCACACCCTCCCCGCCGGCCCACCACGCCCGCATCAAGCGCCGGCCCTCCTCCGTCTCCGCCATCGTCCACATGGAGGAAGCGGATGAGATCCACCTGCAGCCGGCCTCTCAGTCTGCCCCCAACTCACTGTGCAACAGCGCAGCCTCCAGCCCCACTACGACTTCCCCCTCCTCCCCCTCCTCCCCCTCCTCCCGCTCCTCTACGCTATCGACGGCGTCATCCTCGACGTCATCGCCGCTCTCCTCACCCACAGCGCTCAAAAGCAAAAAGGACAAGAAGTCTCTGTGCTCTTTGGGGAAGAGGAAGGAGACGATGGTGTGAGCTGAGGCGAAGCGAGATAACGGACTTCCATTTATTTTTGTACATAACTGTTAAAAACCATGGGACTTTATGTATTTATGTGTGTCTGTGCGCAACAGTGTTCTGTGTTACTGTCCTCTTCGGCAGCTATTTACCTCACCCCTCCATCCCAGTGCACCGCACAGAGACAGTATTGTGGAGGGACGTGCACGGCTTCCCCAGCTCGGAAAAGGGAAGCGTAATGACAAGCAAAGACGCAGTTCTCACACGGACCTATGTGTTGTGAATGTGTTGATTTTCTGAAGATAGAGGTGGTGCATTCAATCCTGTTTACTATTCATTTGATATTTAAGCATTATTTTACACCTTCTTTTGGGGAACTACATTTTTTTTTCCTGAAATGTATTTTAGTATTCCTTTAGGTATCATTAAGCAGCGGGAAGTTATTTAAAAGTATATTTAGAAAGGAGGAGAATCGCCCCAGAGGGTGAGGTATACTACACAGAGCTACAAAGGTCTCTGTGAAAGTCCGCTTTTTGATTTCTTAGAATTCACGTCTTATTTTTATACATTCCTTCAATGACAGTTTTTTTTTTTTTAAATCCACTGCAGGCATTCATTTTAAATCCAGGGACAGATGAGGCTTGGTCTCTAACCATCATTATGGGGTGTATCGTCTGATGTCAAAATCAGAGAAGGGATGTTATGTTTTGTTTTTGGAAACTAAATTTTGAACTGAGCCATGTTGGTTTTTGAAAAGCTGACTTTTCAGAATGAAAGTGATCCCTTTTCAGTGTAGCATCTTGCATGGAGCTTTAGTTGGGGACACCAGTAGAGGCAGCAGGACATATTTACCTGTCCTGGGCGACAGGACAATTAAACCTAAAAGACTGGTTGATGGAAATAAGAGAAGTTTGTGGAAGGTTGAAGGGGAAAAGAGAACAGATGGAAAAGTGAGATAGATTGTCACCGCAATGTGTTTAACTCAATTAACTTCCTGAGGAAGTGGATTTTGATATCTTGCAAATGGGTGAAAGGTGGTTAACATCAAGTGAGTATAATTGACAGGAAAAGGTACGTAGGGGAAGGAAGATTAAAAAAGGTTTATTGTACGTGGGAACATGATGAAGAAAGAAAAGAGTTTTGTAGAGAGTCTTGTATGTAATTAAACAACAATAAAGATCTGTGTAAGATTTGCAACTGAAATTTGGTTTTCATGTCTTTATGTTGATGTTTTTTATGACGTGTTTATTCACAAAGTCACAGTTGGATATCTACTTGCTGAATATGGAGCCTTTATACTGGTGGTGGGCAGCTTGGCTTGCCTGAAGAAGGCAAACGGCTTGCATTGCTCTTTGCGAAGGTGAAAATATTCACTTTACGCGGTGCAACTATTAACTTGTTTGTTTCTAGTTGTTTTACCCTTTTTGCAACTAAGCCAACCGCTTGCCAGGTTCTTTTATAGAATGCAGCAGCAAGGGGATGTTATTATCAGAAAGCAAATGACAGTTTCTCAAAATAGCTATAAAATAGCTTTTAGTAGATTTAAAAGGAGACAATAGCTGGCACCTCCTTAACAGGCCTATGATGGTTCGACTTGCATGACATTGATTGGAGAAAGAAAGGTGTTGCTGATGATTAGTTAGTTCCATGACAATTCAGTGAGTAACATTTGCGGTGCAGGAATAAGTCCTGATTTGGGTCGCTGCCTAATTCCTGTTGCCACTGCATCATTT
This sequence comes from Apeltes quadracus, assembly GCA_021346845.1. Classification (NCBI taxonomy): domain Eukaryota; kingdom Metazoa; phylum Chordata; class Actinopteri; order Perciformes; family Gasterosteidae; genus Apeltes; species Apeltes quadracus. The sequence continues at coordinate 1,783,143 of CM037915.1, forward strand.
CTTTGTAGAAAGTCGGTGATGAAAAAAGAGCCTCACTTAGTCAGGTCTGTGATTTACACTCAGAAGACCTGAAGGATGCTCCACGTTTGTCCCCTTTTTGTTTGTCTGCTTAGCCTGTCTCCCTCTCACACAGCTGTAAGCATTCTCCGAACATTCCCTCATACTCTCCACACGGTCACCAATACTGTGTAAAGTTTTACCAGCATTACAGTTGGTGAGATGAGTGCTGCTGTAGTCTGTGACAAAAGGAGACAATAAAACACTTTTACTGAAAAGACGATTATTATAGTTGAGACCACCCAATGACTAGTTGAGAGGGAACCATTCTACTGGAACTTGTTTTACCCCTTTAACCATAGAAAGTCATTCAGTGCTTGGCCCTCCTCATTCCCGTGTTGGAGGCTGAAGCAAAGTGTTGATGTTCTAACTGCTGAGACTGTTTTTAAAGATGCCAAGCACTTTCATTTCATTCTGTTGCACAGCGAAGCAAATCTTTTGGACATCCTCAACTTTCTCAATCATACGCATGCTGCTTTTAAAGTGCACACTACTTTTATTTTCATCCAAATAACGTGGCTGGAAAAGAGTGCAGGATCAAACACCGCAGCACGCTCTCTCAAGTGCACCCGAAAGCTGCGTCTCGTCCATCGCCCATGCCGCTGAGAGCTGCGGGCTGTTGGTCAATGAGAGACACAGACGTCTGAGCCTCCTGTCAGCAATCTGTCACCGCCACATCCATCGAGGCTTATCTCCCTCCGCCGAAGAACTCCACAAACACACCCTGACACTCTACACGACAAACTGCCTCAGCTCCAGCAGCCGAGCCGACTCCCCACCAGGGAGGAACAACGCAAACAGAGCGGACCAAGAGCAGTTATTTATGGTACAAAAGGATTAGGTCCCAGTTGATGTACGGCTTAGTTTGACAGTTTGGGAAACACAGGGACTTGCCTTTCGGCGAAGAATGAGATGAGAACGGCAACGCCACAGATTAAACCTTTGAGACAGTTTTTAGCTTTTGACCCTTTTATGACTGATCCAGTGTGCCGAGCTCAGCTTATTGACTGCTAGTAACTGTTTTCATCTGACTCCCAACAAGTAAGCAACTACTTCTCCCAAAATAATGGAACTTTGAATCTGGCTTCATCCAGCACAAGTTTGCTGCATCGACATGGAAATGTTGCTGTTTGCAGATTTACTGTGGACAGTAAATCTGGCCAGTGAGGGACATTGATGATAAAGAAGTTCATAATGCCAAGACTGTTTTGAATTAAAACGTGGTGAAAAGGCCACACAGGCTCAAACAGGGCGGGGGGACTGTCTATGGCAACAGCATGCAGAAGCGTGGAGGCTTGGAAGCTGTGTAGCTTCTGTGTCTTGTAATGCTCGTTCCTCCCCCCCGTCCCCCTGGGTGGGTCCAATGCTAGAAGGCCCTGAAAATCCCTGTTATGAAACGTTCAGATCAGTTTAAAAATCCACACTAAAGGCTTATACCAAAGTAAGACCAACATCTAACCAGCAAGGCAGCGCTCGGGGGGACTCAGAGACAACAGGAGGTCAAATGGGTTCACAGCCCCCCCCCCCCCCCCGCGGCCCTCCGCCCCTCCATGTTTATGTCAAAATACACTCGGCCCTGCTCATTCCTGACGGACAGGGAACTTGTTCAGTCATCGCTCACGCGCTGCCGAAAGGAGCTGTCAGCTCGGTGTGCTTCTCTCAGACAAATCGCTTCACTTTGTCTCGTGGATTTCCTTTCGCCTCAGGAGATGACATGTGATGGTGGGAAAGAAAGAAAAGAAAACCTCAACAACAATTATTGGCTCACTAAAACATTCATGTGTTGAAAAACAAAAACGGAGGATGGAAAGGATTCCCATGAGGGAAGTTCTGTCTGTCACAGACCACAGACTGCTAACTGATTTAAAACAATAGACTCTGAGACCACAGATTGCCTGATAGAGACACACAAACCAAATCATATCTCATGGCAAATTTCAAAAAGTCTCACGGTGAAGAGGCAGGTCTCCCCGGGGAACCATGAGGCCTGACCGGCACTGCCATGACCTCACCCCTCCCAAATCATTGGATCAAATTAAAAAATGATTTTTGAACAGTCTATGAGAACATGTGCAGACTGGAACACATCGCTAGAAGGCCCCCAAGAACCCATGTACTGTTGCTATTCTGGGAGGTGAATGTGATGTTTTCTCGTGGAACCAGGGAAAACAAACATGAGCTAAACTCGCTCGCTACGCTGCGGAAACCCGCTGGTGTCCTCGTTAAGGACATTAAAACAAATGTTTTGATGTGCTTGTGATGATCAGGAAAACGGTATTCATCCATCAAGATATATATAGAGTTCCATGTTCTAGTGAGACTCGGGCTTTTTACCGTATCCTCAAGCAGAGGCCAAAGCTTTGGGGATTTGAAACGGCCTCCTCTCAATGATTTAATGGTTTTTCTTGGACGTCGCAATGCCAAACTTTTCTTGTGTTTTTTATGTTGTGGGTTGTTGGGAGTGAGTAATCGCTTTTATATGCTGACATTGGCTAGGGTAAAGTGCAGTGGTAAAGCAGCAGTGCTCTGAGTGCGTATGACCTGCCAAGACTGATATAATAACTAAGAAACACGATGGTTATCAGACACCTTGAGGTGCATTTCTACATATTACTTTGATTGGGAGCCACATGCTGTTTCATTTGGGGAAGGAATGCCTCCCCTTTGATGTAGCTTTTCTCTCAGTCACCAAAGCTATCAAACAGGAATCCGCTCCACATATCACGCTCTCACTAAGAGATCAGGCAAAGTCCAAAATAGCAGACCTGGCATCGCCCCGGCTCGCCTCACTGACTCATTCCGTCAGGTATGAATGCTTCTTGGCGTTGTTTAAAAATCTGTCACAGGATTGTTTACTTTGCCCCCTTCACCATCCTCCAAATGTTTCAAGAACAAATTAACTGAAAACCACGAGAAACTTGAGTATGTCAGATTATCTCTGATTGCAACCCAAAAATGGTTTTGCAGTTTTCCATTCCTGCATCGGGAGCCGCAGATCATTTTCCATGTGGACGCTGCGGAAACTTCCCAGCTCAGGACTTGTGTCAGAACAATTTCCATTAGTATTATTTTCATGGCTCCAGTGGGAATTAAAGCCGTAACATTCCCAAGTAATAATTACAGTTATAAAACTCCAACCAATGCCAGCAAGCCAATGTTACTTGCTGAAAGCACGAGAGCTTCATGAGGAAAATGTACCAAAAGGTATTGGAAGTTGAAGCATTCAATGCAGAAAATTGTCCCCTCTATGTCAATCGATCATAACTCACGTATTAATATTAAAGCAGGATACTGCTTGTAGTTAGACGTGGAGCTCATTTAACTTACTGTGAATATGAATCCATTTGCAAAATCGAGTCAACCACTCAATGCTCCTTGCAGGCTGTCTGAATGCTCGGCTGCTTGGATCTCAGCAATCACCTTAGTGAGTACATTATTACCGATGCAAATGATGCCCAGGACTACAAACAGAGGAGACAAGACGTAATAAAATGGAATTATCCTCTGTAAAGGTCGGCATTACGGGAACCGAAAAACTTGGATTGACTGGACCTGCCCGTCAAAGGACAGTTTGTTCTCTGAAGTACTTCTCCAGAGTCATTGATTTACATCCAGTAGATGGAGATCCTATAATAAAAAACATCTTTATAAGATACGGTGTTATACCTGTAGATATTATTTTTACCTTTCTGTCATCCTGTGTTTTTTGATGGGCAACTGAAACCGTTTCTCTGCTTTTTCCCAACCCCACTATTTACATTCTTAGTTAGAGAGGAGAGAGAATAGAGAGAAGAGATCAGCCACCAGGTAAATTAACTATAGAAGTGTCGTTACTGAAGTAAATTATAGTTGGCTTATCGTTTCACATGAGAAACTTATGATATGTGTTGGGCCGCCCTGTGGAATTTGTGTTCTTTATACTTCCTGCATTAATGATTAGTATTGATTTTCTGGGATACTATAGCTTAAAGAAAGTGGAGTCGGATTCCCTAAACACTGCAGTTTTCCTTTCCTAAACCCTAATGATTTTCCTCTTTCCTTGACCCCATGATGTTTCCACAGAGGTCAGGACAAAGTGGGTAGGAATAGACGTTCGGAAGTAATTCCTTGACAATTCGACTGCAGCCGTTGTCGGCTGTGTCCCTGATTGTTTCCTCCTGCACCCTCCCAGTGTATTTACCCCATGTGTGTCCCGTTTCTTTTGTCGGTTCATTGTCAATCCATGTCGGTGAGTTGTCACTGCCTTTGAATTTTGTATTTTGTATTACTTTGTATTTTGGTCCTTGTTTGCCTGTAGGCTTCTTCTAATGAAGTCGTTTTTGTGTCTGGAAAACAACGAGGGTTATAAAGACAATATTCAAGGGTGGGGGCCTGTATAATGAAACATCCCTAAGGCATAAAACATGTGAACATAAACATACAATTTTACAATGTTGTTGGATACAAGTACTTGTTATCCAACAGTAGAGAAGAATAGCAGCTGTGTGTAAGCAGTCAGCTGCATGGATCACAATGCAATGCAAAGTTATAAAAGTCCCATTTTATCAGAACATAAAATACATATTCTATTAAACAGGCAGTAAAATACGTAGAAGTATGTACTCAAAGGGTGAAGAGTTCAAAGCAAAAAGACAAGCACTTAAACTATAGAAAGTAGTGCTGCGCAAGGTGAAAAAATAACTTTCAAAATGTAGTGTATTCAGGGTGGGATTTGTGGGGGCAGGGGGGGATTTCCCCCCCTCTGGTTTTCCTATCCCCCTCTGCTAAATTATTTGTATCTCCAGTGGGGACAAGGATTTCCCATCTTGATAGCGATGAATGCAACTTAACTTAAACTCTTGAAATTTAACGATCTTCAGTGTCAATCCAACACAAACACATTGTAACATTTTAGTGTTTGCAGAGGTGGCGCGGATGTGACGCGGATCGGTTTCCCCTGTTTGTGCTTAATTCTGCTTCCTCCTCGTAGCCAAACCGTCCGTGCGCGTGAAAGTGAGCATCAAGCCAGTTGGACTTTGGATCCCATCGGGGGAAACTTTAATTGCGCTGAGGGGGATGGGATGTGAGGGGGGGGTCTCCGTAGCAGAGAATAGGAACCAGCTCTTTAATAATAAGAGCAGCGCGGAGCTGCATTACTGTGAGTGACGGCCTGTTACCTTTATATTGGTTTTGCATATTAACATGCTTTAGACATATTTTATTTGTTATTTATACTAGTAGCCTACTGTGAGGGTTTTCCACGTCCCAGATTTTTTGGTGTCCCCCCCAGGCAGTTGGTGATCTCTACGCGCAGTTGGTCTCTACGCGCAGTGCGTGATGTGCGTGTGCGGAGCGCCGGCACAGAGCATATTGTCAACTAAATTAATATTAAAAGTTTTGTCATGTTGTGATGGGGACTAATCCACGGACCCGAAAAAGGGCCGGTCTACCCTTTGCGTTCTTAAAGTCCAATGTCCAAAAAAAAAAAAAACATCCCCCCCTCTGCTTTTTTGTCAAATCGCACTCTGAGTGTATTAGACGCTTATATTTTAAAGTCATTTTCACAGAACAACATGAGAGTCAACAGAAGGTTAGCGTTGTTTGAGTCAGTTAACCATCAAAGTCCTCTCTCAGAACAGTATCATTCACTGCATTACCAACACAGATCATTGTCATCATCCACTGATTGTCGTGAACAAATAAAGGCCTGAAACCCCCCACCCCCACTGTCCCCCACATAACAGTGTTCCTATTGTAGACAAAACAGTGGGGGGAGCATTGTTGCTCTGTAATCCTGTGCGGCTCTGCTCCCCTCCCACATCAGGCTCTGAGCTCCTCAGTGGATGAGCATTGTGAAGGCCCGGCACAAACATGTTGAATGAATAATGGGGCAATAAATGCTTACCTCGTTTCCTAAATGGAACTTTAAAACAAGGGAAGCCAGTAGAAGGAACATCTAATGGTATAAAACAAACCCAATATGAATTACAGTAATAGAGCAAGGACATTTTTGAAAAGGAAGAGCCTGAAGTACAGTGGATCAAAGAATCCTGTGAATTAGTTGAAATAAAACAGCTGGGAAAAGAGGGGTTTAATCAAACAGCCCCCTTCCTTCCAGTTAAACGAGGTGACTGGGAGTTACGTAAACTCTGCGATGCATTTCCAGACATCAAAGCATGCTGGACCCCCCAGCAGGCAGGACCGATCCTCCCTGTGTCCTCTCCCTCTACTGGGTCAGCTTCATTATGTCAGACTTCCAGGCAAGAGCGTGTTGCCTAGAAGTGGCTTCGGGGGGGAACAAGTCAGGGCCTCGGGATGCTGTCAGATGAGTCAGATGAGTCAGTGTGGGGCGAACACCAAAGATCCGAGTCAATACGCAATGTGTTTCAGTGAGGAGGGAGGAGATCTTATTGATTGTTCTGAACCTGCCTTGAGAAAAAGAAAAGGTGTGTTCATCAAAATGTCAGCTTTAACGGAAGTTTGGGATGAGAAAACACCAAGCATTGTTAAAAGTCCTTGTGGGTAATGTGTTTGGATCATTACCATTAGGTTTATATCTTAACTTGGTAATGAATGCTGGATACTTGTTAAAATGATCGTTCCTTGAGGAGCTGAAAAGGAGCGTGTGAGAAGCGAAACTTAACGAGCACAAGTTCATCTGGAAATAGACCAAGTGACTAAGTGCAGTTTGGACCCAACCCAAACATGGCTCTTAAGGCCTGGGGAGCTGCACTACGCTCATGGCTCATGGCAACGTTTGAATCTTCAGACCCTTATAAAATCTCAAAAATGTCTTTCTGCATTTCTTTCTCGAACACACACCCTGAAGGAGTGTGGGAACCCTGCTGTGAGCCGCCGAATACCTGAAAGAGTGCTTAAATACTTGCTGTCATCTGAAAATGACGCCTCGCTTCACAAACCCGCCTCAGCTGCCGGGAATCACTGCCACCTTTACTGGCTGTCGGGATCTCTTCTGTCAGTCGAGCATTTGGTAAATCACATCCGCTGGAGATGATTCACTGGTTGAGGCGTGAAGCCAAGAACAGTGCAAACTAACCAGGCACCATATCAACTTGACAACTGAACCTGTACAGAAAGAATCGGTTGAACCACTAAAGGTGGATGTTGGAGTGTAGGCGGCTCGGGCGTTGGCTTCTCTCGTCTGCAGGAATGTTAGATAAGTGCTTCCATCAGTAATCACGCTGCTCAGCTTCCACACCCACTGGCCTCAGGAACACACACTTGCTTCTTCTGCTGCCATGTGTGTGGGAGTGTGTGTGTGTGTGTGTGTGGGGGAGCGCGGGGGGAAACACAACAAAGAAATCAGTCATGTTGGACAGGAGTTTGCTGCGTTGTTGTGAAGTGTTTTATATTTATTTTAATTTTATTAGAGTAAGTTGCCTTGGTTTTGATCTCAATACACGTATAACATTTTTTAGGTCTTGTCAGTTTCTCTCTCATGACTCGGTCAAAGCGAATTTGGATTGAAGCCAGCTGAAGCCAGTTGAACTGCTACATGTTATGTCATTTTATTACTCTGATTTAAGCAGATTTTGCAGTTTCTTTACAGCTTTTGTCATGCGTTTAGAATAAGTGAATTAAAGCAGCTATAGCATATTTATCCCCCACTTTTTGCCACCCTCTGTCAGTACAAACATTTTGGTGACTGTCCCCTTCTCCAGCTTGGCTGGAAGCCACTTGGACCGCCTCCACCACATCCGGACAAACATCGCCGTGTTATTGGAGCAGTTACTCACTGCACGGTTTCGGATTAGTCACACCATCACACCTTGGCTCGTATTTTACACTAGAAATTGTTTGCGTGGGAGCAGCAGAAGCCGATTGCTGCCAACGGAACACACCTGACTACACAGTTTATCTACATACTGTCCCAGGTTCAGCACTCTGTTTGTGCCACTATTATCATGGCCAAAATAACTCCAGGAATTCAATCCAATCATTCCAATGTTCATTAGAATAATCTTTAAACTGTCTGACAAAAGTGCTGTTGTAAAACTGAAAATAGTTTAAATCCATAATTGTATGATACACATTTTAGATCCTTGTTATTTTAACTGTGTAAAATACTTCAGTCATAAGAGTTTTTGATTATTTATCTTCCTCGCTGTACAACATACAGTTGAATGTCTGCCCAAGCAGCCTTTTTACCAGCTGAAAGTATTGAAAGTAGTAGCAGTTTGAAAGTCACAATGTTGTTTTGGGCTGAGAGCTTTGTTTACTTCAGGTTGCTATGCTACAGAATGTTGGCGCAAGTAAGATAAGATAAAAGGTTTTTTTTGTCTTGCAGAATTCACAGGATGACAGCAGCGCGTGCAAAGTGCAAACAAGAGACATAGTACAAGAAAACAATCATTATAGTCAAGCAGTAATATAAATTATTATTATTATTATCCAAAATAAAATAAATGAAACAAGATCCCACAGTAACTGTAATTAAATATGAGATATACAGACAGAGTGTTTATATTGCTCATGTTTTAGGGGTTTAGTAAGTAATTAAGATGTATATCTGCACTGGATGTTAGGAAGGATGAAGTACGTTTTGGAAGCAGGGACGTGGGCTCAGCTTGTATTTGTCTGGCGGTTCAGGTGATGAGCGATATGGTTCATTCTTCCTATCTCTATTTACACTCAATTAAATTAGCAAACGAGTAAGGGACAAAGGGAACGTGAGGGCAAGCGTGACAGGGACTTTTCTGTATTTCATTGTGGTTTCTAATCACGCTCTGTGGAGCTGCCTTTAGCACGCTATCAGGGTCACAATGAGGGGGCCAAGACGCTGGTGTTCAGCAGTTCAATTATTGACCATGTTCACCATCTTGGATTAGTCTGTTAGCATGCTAACATTTGCTAATTATAAAACCAAGACAAGACAAAGTGAACTTTTTTTGTGACCGTGGTGCTGGATGAAAATGAATTGAGAGCCATTCTGTCCATCCAATAATTTTTGAATTTAGATTTCACTCCACATGTTTGATTTCAAATATATAGAGTCATAGTGAGTCTTGTCCTTCATGCAGTAGCAATGTTTGACCAAATCTAAATGTGAATTGTTAATTACATGTTAATAATAATGTATCTATGTGATGTCTTTAGTTCAGTACTTTTCATCGCCAAATAACTGGTGACAATCCCATCAGCTTTAGCAGCGTTCTATAGTGAATGTCTGCTGTACATGCATTGTCATTGCGTGTGCAATTCAGGTAAATAAACCTTTTCTAAAGATCCATACTGTGCTATGTTGACCTCACAAAGAAGTTCAAGGCATGGGTGAGGCCCTCCACACCTGCCTAATGAGGCGCCTTAGATTAGTCTCTCTGGGTGTCAGCCTGCCAGCCTCTTTTTGTGTCCCTGGATGTCTCTGGGCACGCTCAAACAATGTCTCCTTTGTCTCCTTGCAGGTTTATCTATTCCTCCTGCCTCTCTGAAGTGACAGAGCAGGTTACAAGGTAAGTGGCAGGAGGAAGCCAAAACCAAAGAGAGATTAGCTTGAAAGAAGTGGTTCAACAGATTGATGGACAGAATGGTTGAAAGGCAGGAAAAAATAATTGACTTAAAATATGAGCAATTCATGATTAATCGATGGATTCCAGCACATATCCAATCAGACTTTAGTGAGTGATATCATGTTGAGAATCATTGGACTGCACAAGTATTCTAATCAGTACAATCCCCAAGCAGAGGTGTTAACTTATCTCCATGGTTACATAAAAAGCTGTAACTTAACCTTTATTGTGCTGCTACTACTCTTCCCACCGTGATAACTGAGGTAACAGATATCCGATATACTGTTTCAGTAATCAGAGAGATTGTACCAAAGTCTTTAAGATTGATTATGTTGTTTTTTTAGTCCAGACTTTGAAACCCCTGTTGTTGTGTCGCATGTCTGTCAGGTGGTCCATGTGCAGGGAAATTGAACCGGTTTGTATTGAATTTGATGTCCGTACCTACTTAAAAACAGTGCTGAAAGTAGAGGATGAGAACAATGCAGCCCCTTAGAATCTGGGAGTGTAAGGATTTGTTTTATCTCCTTGATCATCCAAAGCATCTGCACCGTATGTTGATTTATGACATATGTTCGTTTTACGTTAATCATTTCAAACTCAAGTCTCAGTCCGACCCAAAGTAAACGCAGACATTATTCACGGCTAACTGCACAGGGATCCACACCAGGTTGATCACTGGAATTTCCCCCTTCCTTTCATTTTTGCCCCCAAGTCATAGCCCATGTTACCTCCATTGTTCACATGGGAATATTAACTTACTCAAATAAAAAATGTAAAAATGCTTCATTATACTGCTGTATCTCTCATGGGATATTAACACATTGTTACAAAACATCAATGATGACAGGACCACTCGAAACTAATAATGCTAAAACCTAAAATAATGATAGGGACACAGGTTTTCTTTCCGAACTTCCCATACAATTGTTAAAATAGTCAGGGTGGTGGCATTTTTTGCGAGTGATATTTACATATTTCTTTTCACATTTCTGTGCAATGCTTTCAAACGGGTTTGATGTCTTTGTAGCCCAGACTCTGACGTTTACAGTGATATGCAGCATTCAGCATATCCGTTTTGTTTTTATACAGCAATATGTGTCTTTAGTGAACAGTTGCGAGTGTCAGCGCTCAAACGACCCAGTATGGGGTCGTTAAGAGTCCAACGGGTTAAGGAAAAAAACACCAAGGTGAGACATGAATCCTCACAAAATCATTAGCATGCATAAATAGATATGACTTACTGTGTGGGGGTCTCTTTTTTAAATTGTATATACAGGTACATACATACAGTACTAGTGCACGGTTTGGCCCTGCCTTCTCCCTGAATTGAATGAGAAGGTGTTCCCAGACTTTTGACTGGTACTGTGCATACAAACACACATGTTGTGGTTTCCAAATGGGAAAACAATCAAACAATTTGCAGTAGCCTACGTGTATTTTGGCATTCCTAGTAGTAAAATTTTAACAACAGCATTCCCGCTGTGTTTACAAGGTACACACACTCCCATTTTACATCTCAACATCCGTTCCCTCAGCTCAAAAAGTCACAAGCGATTACCTGAGTTACACAGTGCAAGGAAGTCTGGAGATCTGATTTAACTTGGCAAATATCTAACGGAAACATTGAGGAAGAAAAAAACAAAATTCTGCAATTTCCTCATGAGTTTAAATGACAACAACCTCTCAAGCACCCAAAACAGCAGTAGGGGCTCATTAATAAAGCCAGCAGAGAGGGAGTGTTTTCATAGGAGCCTGGAGGAAACTCATAGAACTGTAAAAGGTAATCAGCGATGAAATGATCATAGTTAGCTCAGATACTTAGATGAGTTGTTTGTCATCGAATGGCCGTTAGATGAAGTCATGGCGGATGTATTGTTCATTCCTTCTGGCTTGATTTGAGTTTTGTGGCAAGGACTGTGGAAAATAAAAGGAACCTCGTCTTAAAAATGAGACTTTTGCAGATCTACATCATCAGGTTGTTATAAGCAATCAGAGGGTTTTTTTGGTGTTCTTTTTTTTGGGCCGACGATGGGGAAACATGAGCGAAACGGCGCCGCAGGATAGCACTCAGCTTTGCTCTCGCCGGAAAATTTTCTCAACTTTTATCTAGTCGTCCTAACTTTCCCAGACTTCTCACCAAGTACTAGAGAACTTGCATGTAACACAGTGCCGCAGATGACACATTTTTGTTGGACAACTAGAAGTCTCCATAGCATTACATGACAACATTTTTACATTGGATTTGGGATTATTACAGAAAAGAAACAAACCTATGGTTTTGTTTAATTAGACACTTTAATTCATTTAGAAGCATAAATGCAATGACTTGAAAATTTTACAATTTCCCTATATTAGGCAATATTAGGGATATTTATTTCTTCTTCTTAAAATCAACAATTGATTCATGATTGACTGGTGCACCTGATCCGCAGGGTGCTACGTGTCTGTAAACTAATCCTCCGTGATGCGGATGTGACCGACGTGAGAAAAGCGAAGGGGAAACTTAGACTTTAGGCCAATTGTTGAGCTGACTCACTGCTGATATGTTGGTGGCATGTTGAGGATTGAGTCACTCCTGGTAAGCTTGTATCTGGCCCAGCTTTGGCACAGTTCCAACAGAGATATAGTGTCTTTATCAGCGCTCTGGGTTGTGTAAGTCCTACCCACTATCTACTTTCACACAACTCTAGTTTCTTGTTGATCTGGACCATGAGACCATGTGCATTAACAAAGTAAATGTTTAATATTGCAAAAGCAGAATGGTCGGTAAACTAATTCATCGCTACCCAGTTTGCTGCTCAGGTTTAGATTTGCTAGCGAAAAACTGTTACAGTGAAGACTATTGCGACAAGAATTGTTCAAACGAGTACGCCACATGTTCTATGAACAAAAGCCTCTTATGTATTGGAGTTGTTAAAGGAATAGTTAGACATTTGGGGAATCCCAGAAGCAAGAAACACCACCCTGCCCTCCACCGTCACCCTTAACTTCCCTGTAATATCATGTGGTATACAAGATATAGCATTTGACTTAGGAGCTTTGGAGGTGCTGTCTTATGAACCAAGCCAGGCAAGAATTCTCCCGTTTCAAGTCTTCATGCTAAGATAGACTAACTGAATCATTACCAGCAGGAAAGGGCTAATCAAAGGTCAGAAAAGGTAGAACCAATCTTTTTATTTCTTACACAAAAGGAGGGCTTTACAACCTGTACATATGCAACATACTCGGTTAGGGACCCTCACATTGGCACAGGAAGGAAGAAGCCTTAGTGTAACCCGCGTAGTGTCCGACGGTCTAGGTATGTTGGGAGAGGTTAGAAGATAAGAAATTGGCACATACAAAGGTTTGATTTCAAAGATTATATTGAATTGTATAAACATAGGAAAACTTTAAAATAAAACCCTGCACAACATTGACTATGCTTTTTTCGTCATATTATCCACACCGCTCTATTGAATTGGTAAACGTGCCCTTGAATTGTCTCCTTGAGTGTTCTTTGGTTTTGGAATTGGTTCTTCTAGGATCAATTTCCTTTAGTTCATGTTCTTCGTTTTTTTCTTTTGTTCGAGGATTTTCAGTCAGGATTTTGAGTGCATCATAACACAGAAACATAACTGGTGAAAATTACAAATGATCTCCTACTTGCATCAGACCAAAGACACGTCTCTTTTCTTGTCTTGCTGGACCACAGTGATCATTGTATCTTTCTGCAGAGACTAGAACATTTGATACCACAAATCAGAACAACAACAAACACTTAGATTATCAATCTTGTTACAATTATAAAACAATATATAGTAGGAACTCTAACTATCCACTTGGTTACACCAGGGAGAGCGCTCTGATCAGGATGAGCAGAACGCAACAGAAGTCATGTGTACAGAACGATCAACGTAAAAGATTTACAACACGTTCAATGCACATGACAGAAATGAATAATGGAATAATGATGGAAAAATGTCAACTACTTATAACCAGTGGTGTGTATATTAAGTTAACAAACAAATCCTATCATAAATGTGACTTCTGGTCATGTCCGATAATGAATTTATTAAAATAAAACTTGGACAGAAGAAAAATTGTTGGACGTACATTTTCTAACTAAAAATGAAAGATAGAGAGATAGACAATGCCTTTTCAACTAACTTCCCTCAGACCCGATCAAGCATTGGATACTTCCTGCTTTCGGGTTTCTCTGGTGTCACATGACATTAGACCAGCTGGGATGAGTAAGATCGGGGTCAAGAGAAGTGTGTCTGAATCAGTCTGTCAACCAGATAAAGAACTATATTCTCTGGTATGAACGATTCTCTCATCTTCCATATGGCTTTCATGATAAAACTGCTATTGTATTATTCTTCAGATGGCCTTGATGTGAATGCTGCATCAGAAGCAGACGGCGCCCAGACAATACCTGTATGCTCAGTGATGTGGCAACACAGCTGATATTTTTACGCTGTGGTTTTCTGGGAGCTGTGAGTAGACGATGCTGTGGTAACGTTTTCTCAGAAACCAGGAGGTCATCAGCTGCTTGGACATAAACATTGAAATCCCACTAACTAATCACCCTCCTATTACAATGGAAAGTTTTCACCTATGAATTGAAGGTGTGAGTCCTCCGCAGCTGTAGTTGACAAGAGATGAGGCAGCACATGTTTCGGAGGGAGGCACCTTTAAGCCGACGTTATTGTTTTATTATTGTCTTTGTGCTACAATGAATGTACAGCGGAAGACCCTATGATTCCAAAAAATAACATAGAAATATCGAAAACTTCTTTCTGTGGCTACATGAAATTACTGTGAGTTTAACATAAGAGCGAGAGAGTGAAAAAAAACAACATTACTCTTTTTTAATATTCCGACAAAATAAAGTCTTTCACACTATCAGACTTAATCCAAGGCATTTTAAATCATCATTTAACAAAATGGAATACCATTTAACCAATGTAGTGGTGTGAGCTACTTTATATTTTCAAAGTTTTGTTGTCATCTAAGTTTCACAATATGGGGCAAATGACTGAAGCATCGTCACCCAGGTGCCAAACTAACACCAATAGCATTATACTTTCAATAAACTCAATAACAGCAAACTCCTGATACTGCTCGATCCCAAGGAAATTACACCTTCAGTGCAATTCTTGACATAAGCAACATAAGCTTACATTTCCACAGAAGAAGGACGAGTTGTGATGTTTGGGTTCGACTCACGCAGATGTGAAAGACATGAAGACATAACAAGACTGACACTCAGCAAGGGAGGGCGAGACATTAGGAGGCCACGACCTTCATACACTGGATAAGATAAACACCTCTCAGCATGTTTCATTGTGCTCAGAACAATAACAGGTCTGGGTTGTATCTTAGCTTCAAGGCCAACACTCCAACATTTGTTGGATATTTCACAGACAAACTAAAATCTAGATTTTAGAGATTTTCTCTTTTAAAGGTATTATATTTATTGTTACATGAGAACTTAAGAACACCAATGTTAAGTTCCCAGCTGCTAAATAGGGTTGATGAATCTATATATATATATATATATATATATATATATATATATATATATATATATAAAATCATATATATATATATATATATATATATATATATATATATATATATATATATGTATGCAGAGAGCAAAGGTTTCCACTTTGCTCTCTGCATACACAAAGTAATCATATATATATATACATATATAGAGATTGTGCAAATGGAGATGCAGTACGTCTGATTGAGAGTTCATCAAATAGACAGCCTGCGGGAAGAAGCTCATGTCTGTGCCTGGTGGTAAAAATGAAATCCTAAACAAAAGTTACAGATTCTAACTTAAGGAATGCTCTTTTTTCTAGTTCTTCGAGGTGTCCCATTTGAAGCCACAAGTCTACATGAAAGGGGACTAGGACACTGGATCTGCTACTTGTTCATGTTGATTAGAGAATCAATGATTACAAATGTCTAGATTCTAGGATTAGATAATGAAATCTTAGTTTAAAGATGAGAGCTGATCATACATCTTTGAGTACATCTTCTTGGGTCTATAACAAATATAAAGTACTTGGTGAATAGTTTTGACACGGAGCTGATATAATGGTTTGAGTTATTCAGCTGGGCAAGTGTCTGGAGCTCGGTGGCTTCCAAAGGAAAAGCATGTGGTTATTATGTCCAAACATTCAAAGCTTTCCGAACCAGCAACTTTCCAGTTTCATTCCTTTTATGTCTGTGAGCTGTAAAAGCAATGGCTCTCTGTTTGCCTCTATTCTGGCTCTAATGCTCTACTGTAGTGTCGTGTGTCAGAAAACCAGTTTACAGGCCTGGAGGTGCGCTCATGTCTCACTCAACTATGTGTCCATTATCCGGTACGTCTCGCCACGGGACAGATATGTATTACTCACAATGTGCTTATTGTTAGATGTAGCAAGAGGTTGAAGACAAAACGAAAAATCCACGAGGACCCTGTGATCAGACATGATAGTCGAAACAAGGGAGCTGGAATCCCACAGGCAGGGTCACATGGAATGTGTGGACCCTTAAAAACACGTCGTACCACGTGTTGCAATAATGTCAGTTTACCTAATCCTGTTTAGTGGGTTAGGTAACAGTCAGACCAGGTGTTTAAAGAGTACACTGAAGGATTTCTATTGACGGGGGAGAAACACAAAGTACATTTTATTTCATATTGTAATTTGTTGATCAATTTCAGTAATGTTATTCACATTTCCTTTATTTTTTTCTTTATTTGTATTATTTTAGTACTTGTTCATAGTCAAAGTGGTTTTCCTCCATACACAAATATGTAAATGTAATTTTCGGGGCACAAGAATGCAGATGTTGTACGATGTCAAATGTGCATTTCATTCATTCATTCATTAATTATTGATACAGTTTGGGAAAGGGTTAGAAAGATACGGACAGTCTTGTTCATGTTTTTTCCTGCACACGAAGCTTGTGGACGAAGGCTGATGATGAGACTATAGTAGAATCATTGTGAAGTCTGTCTTATTCGCTGTCGGGAAAGATTGTTTCCGTTTCCGACAAATGTTGCGGTAGTGATTGAAACCGCCAAGCGCCCGGGCCTCCGCAACAGCTGCTAGACCCATTACCCTCCCTCAGACGAAACAAGGCAGCACAAGAAACCTTGATTAAAGCTCTTCCTGTTGGACTGGCCCGGAGGATCAAGGGCCTCGGAGGAAACTCAGGTGTTGTTACCTGTGCTTCTCTGAGTAGAGGTCACCACATCCACCACCACCCTCCACTCCCCCCCATTGAAGTGTGCTGCTGAGGGTCATACATGCAAAGGGTATGTATATATATATATATATATATATATATATATATATATATATATATATATATATATATATATATACTTTTTATACAATTTCAATTTGTACACACATTGTGAGTAATATATATATATATATTTTTTTTTTATACAAATTTTATACAATTTTTTTTATATAATTTATATAATCATTTATTTATATATTTTATATATATATATGTACATTTGTATATAAGCCATTACATTCCTGGCTTCCTGGTAAAAAAAAATTGTGTGCACGGACATTTTAAAGTTTAAAATGAACCCAGACATGTTTTCTTATAGTCATTATGAAAGTTGCGTTTAAGTTTAAAGTGTGAGTTTCTGCATGCTGCCCCTTGTGGCCTGTAAAGTCAACCGTATGTAACTGTTGTGTAACAGCTTTGATTAGGTTTGGAGGAGCGTGGTGGGTGGGAAGAGTGTCACACGTCTGGCTTTGTCTCACCTCACACTGAGTCAGCAGGCCTCTGAGTCTGCTGCTTCCCCCCGGCAGTCTGCAGGGGCAAGGGGGCCCCTCTGGGCCGGTTCACTCTAATAACTGGCGGACCACCAGGCTGGCCAGGTGACAGATGCTCTTGTCTGATTCTTTGTCAGTTTCACAAGGTAATGAAAATGCTTTCCTATCCTTCCTATATTCCTGAATTTAGAGGACTGCCAACGACAAAAAAGAAAGACTGATCACAAGACTGTTGAGCTTGTGTAGCAACACATTATATCATGAGCTATTATATCACGTTGTATCAGCTTGCTCCTAGAGCTCAAGACAATACGTTTACAGACTAATGAATGAACTTTGAATCTACAAGGCATCATTGTATTCCAAGACAAGCACATCTTGCATCGCCGAACAACATCTGAACCCTTAAAGTCAGACAATTCTGAAGTCCTGAGGACAGATTTGTTAGACCCAACACATGATGAATGATATTTGATTAATTGGCACAAACAGTGACATGTGGTGACGGGACGTGCAGTGACTTCCTTCCATGTCTTTCCCCTGTATTTGAACAGTAAAATACACAAATTCAGCAATATTGACTATCAAAAATCAAGGGAAGGATTGGATACAAGGATCCAATGATCACATTTCTATCACAGATCAGTGGACAAATATGTATCTTATAACAAAAAATGTTTTCAACATTTCATTCAGACAACAGAGAACCATATCAACCTGTCACCTGGCATCATTTGTCACCTGTGATACATATTGGTGGAATAAATATATCAAGATTAAATGTATGTTCAGTCTGATGGGTGAATTTCATGGTCCTTGAGTCTTAGATGGTTCGACACTAAGTTTTACCACTGATTACTAACAAACAGTTTTTGAACCCTCTCACTCCAGACAAAAACAGTTCGATTCCCTTCCATCTGGCAGGAGGCTGAGGTCCATCAGGACAAAGACCTCCCGCCACACAAACAGTTGCTTCCCGTCAGCAGTCGGGCTCATCGGAGGATCTCGGCTCTCCCACTGACTGACTCTGTCGTCCCGTTTTCCCACCGGTCACTCCCCTACACATGTGTTTATTGGTCTTGTGGTCCAATGTTGTGCACCACCACCAAATTCCTTGTATGTCCAACACACTTTGGCAATATCTGTTTCTGATTCTGATTCTAAACACCATTACGTGCATTTAGAGGCGCGTGCAAGTACATGCCTGTTTGAGAGGTCACAAGGTCAAGCAGGAGATGCCCTGCAGCAGTGCGGCTTTTCTCCTACTTTACCTTTATTTATCGGCTAGCGTTTGTAACACCAGGGAGACTTAAGTGAACGAGCAGAGGTGCAAAACAAGTTTTATATTAGTTTTACTCGAGGTTGAGACCAAACGTCACGGAGGAACAGGAAAAGCCTGTGGCTTCCATATCGTCATGCCGGTGTTATTTACCAGTTGCACTGGCCGAGCGGCGGCTGCGGTTTGGTGATTAACTGGCACAGAGCGGAGAGCATACCGTTCTTTGCCCACACGCCCGGTAGAGCAGGACGGGCGTTCTGTCTGTGAACTGCAGAATGGAAACAAACCCGTACTTTCATTTTGGCTTCCTGACATTAGCACATCTTCTTTCGTTCGTGTTTATTGTATCACCATCTACATGCTCGCTTTTCGGGCTGAACTCGGCCAATGTTCAAGCTTTTATTTTTTAAACTCAATAAGCCAACATTAAAGATATTTTTAATAGTTGTCTTCGGTGTTTTCTCCGAGGACACTTTGACATGTACACGAGCAGAGGATCAAGGGGAAATAAAGAATTCCTCACAGAAGAGATGAGTTCAAAACTAAAAAGCCTTTTCAAAAGAAAGAAGTGCTAGAGGGCTCGCCGATCTTTAAAGTGCAGTGACCCGCTGAATTATGGTGAGATCCAACGCATCGCCCAAGAAAATGAAATTTCATAACAGAGTTTGAAGTCTGTTTTGGAAGCAAAGCCATCATATCAGCAGCAGAATACACCCACTGACCAACATTAAACATAAGCACGATCTGGAAACCAATATTGTTCTCAAATATATAACACACATAACAATATTTAACATCAAAGCAGGAGGAAAAGGTAAAGGATCAGTGGGGGTTAACTTCTACTTCAGGCCGCTGCTCACAGCGATATTTCATTGTGGCACTGCAAAAATCCTCCAAAAAAAGTTATTATGACTTTAGGACTTTCCTTACAGCTGTGGTTATTCTTATTTATTATGCAACTAGGCTGGTGAAGCCTCCGCAGCATTTCAGAGCTAAAGACTACTTTTCATGTTGCAAGCGGCTGGTTGCTAACATGTCAGAGCACAGCAGTGAGGGCATTAAGCGATTCATTTTCCATACAAAATAGATCTTTCTGATGAGCTGCATTAATGCAGCTTTTATGTAGGTTTAATTTATGTAAAAAAGAAGTGCAAAATAATTAATCAGCAGCAATAATTTCATTTATTTCTAATGCAATCAAATTATTCCAAAAATTGTGTTAATATTTTTAGATTATAGTGCGCCGAAGTTGACTTTATTTTAAGATAGAGACGGTTTAGCTTCAGTTTTATGGTACTTTTAACAGTAATAATTATGAAAAAACATTAAAGACTAGACTAAAATAAAAACTTTAGTGCAATCAAATTGCACTCATCGTCCTTTTACTCATAATACAGCGACGTCATGGGAAGATATTTTCTAATATAATATTGAGATCATTTTCTTACAATGATTTTCCGTAAGTGACTCCATAAGATGGAAATGTTCAGTAGTGGGATTGCTGACATAAAATATGCTATTTCTCTCCGTTGTTTCTCCCTCATAATCACTCCATAAAAAATGCGTTTCTGCATTATGGTGGAGGCAGAAATACACCTCTGACCAGAGCGCACCTACGTCATCTGCTGATTACAGCCAAGCAAAGTGCCAGCAATGTGTTTAAAAAGCAGCTTACATCACTCTGAAAGCCCATTAAGAACAATGCGCTGTCCCAAAGCATCAGTTGACTATGACTTCAGTGTTTATAAAGGGACATGTTGTCCTGGGCCGTGGCACTGTCACCAGGCAGGATGAGTTTCTGTCTCCTGTCCTCGCTCACATCGTTCCGCTGTCTGCCACTTCACAAACAACCCGCTGCTGTTTGTGTCCCTTCAAAGGTCTGGCTGCTGTCGCTGCAGACACCCAGCAGGCACACGTACACTACAATAGGTGCAGTGTTCTAGGAGACAAGGGTTAAACAAAAGGAAAGACTTTGTCACCTTTGATCGTCTGTCGAGACAAAAACAGGAGTGATCTATTCTGACCGAAGTGTCTGTTCTGATGAACCTGAAACTGAGATAACATCATGTTTGTAATCATCCCAACAAAATGATGGTAAAAAAAACAAAAAGCCTACTGTATAATCTCATCAGTGGCTCTGGTGGAGCTTTGTTAAATCTGATACTGAATAACTCTGATGAAGTATTGTAGTGATGTCATCATGGTCTTGGAAATCAAAATAAACATAAGGCCTTAGTTACAGCGGGAAGACGGGGGGGCTGAGATGTCTAATAGTTAATCAATAAGAGATATTACCGTATCCAGTTGCATTGGTTTATATATAGGATGAGATTATCCGCTCGGATACACTATGTGAGCTGAGTCTGGAAGTATTGTGCGATGGTGTGGCCTTTTCTACAATATCTGAATGTAACATTGTCCTATTTGTCGTGTGTAAAACATTTGTCTATGAGTCTTTCCTCAGATTGCCCCATGAGGGACGAATGAAATACTTAGCTAAAATAGAATTTAAATAATGAAAACAGCACAGGAAGAGAACAATCTATCTCAAAGCCACATCTTTTTATTAAACTATATAAAAAAAACTAGTCAGGTGATATATTCAGTTCTTTCATTCTCTTGTTTGCTGTAAGGATGCAACATGCTATTATGTGCGATTACAGCTGAATAAGGAACAAGTTATCGCTAATACCTCCTGCAGTATGACAGCACGTGTCTTACCTGAAACAAAAGGAGGCTTTTCTCACCCATGTGGGAACTGCTTGTGCTGTGTACACGGTAGGAAGCCGTCCAGCAGGTGAGCCTTCCCTCCCGTTGATCTGTTGCTTTTGAAAGTCTCAACTTTCAATCATGGCTTCTTTTCCCTTCGAAGAGAAGCTCCGACTTCTCTTCCGTTGGTATTTAGTCACTTCAGCAGTTTGTCGTACTACGTGACTTATGTTGAGTCCCGTTGAAGACTTTTAAAGTGTCCAGTGTGCGTTACTCGTCATATTAGAATATATCATCTACGAACAAGGTGCAAGAGCATTTAGAGCACCTCAAAAACAAGGAGCCAAATGGGGAGAAGCTGATGTGTCTGTTCCCTGGATGTGGTCCTCTAGCGTTTCCAAGGCCTCCTTGTTTACCTGTGTCTGCTTTTAAACAACAATTAAAAACATCACATATGTCTGAGCAGGTTTAATGTATACAGCTGGGTGGGAGAGCAAGGCAAGGATCCTGTACAGTGGGTTAAAGTGTGTGTGTGTGTGTGTGTGTGTGTGTGTGTGTGTGTGTGTGTGTGTGTGTGTGTGTGTGTGTGTGTGTGTGTCCGGTCTTTGATGTGAGATCCGTGTCACTCCTCCTGCCGGGTTACAAGCTACAGGGAGCCTAAGAAGGGAGCAGCAGCTGCTGCTGTCATCCCTCCCTGTGTACAGTTTGCCGCCCAACGCGTTCATGCTCATGTTTTCATAGAGAGCTCATTGACGAGGGCAACATTCCGATCATCGGCTCGTGCTGTAAACACAAGGCTTGTCGCCTACAAAGTAAACATCCGCAGATTCCTGTGACAAAGCTGCAGTACTCATCAGTCCAACTGTTGTGGAGTGGGATGCAAGTGAGGTACACACTTTCCTGTAAACGGCAAAATAAATATTCAAAATATTCATTTTTTGTGATGGTCAGAAATGACAATGGTTATCTTTTTAATTGATTAAGTTATTGTAATTAAAGCAGTTTTTTATCAATATTTTATATTTAATATGGATCAAATGGATGATTTAAATGTGAGAAGATGGGTAACAAGCATTACATTACATCCCATGTCGTTTAGCTGACGCTTTGTATCCAAAGCGACTTACATCGCATTTTTAACCCATGGTCTTTACATTTTTTTAGCGTGGGGAGCAATAAGGGGTTCGGAGTCCAGCTCAGGGACACTTCGACACAGGACATTAAGCAGATACGGGTACGGTCGACTTTGGCCTGTTGACCGTTCTGACCGTCGCCGGTTGAAGAGGGCTGCATCTGGAGCGAACCTGATACCCCTGATTTAGGCATTCAAATGTCAGAATAAATCCAGTAACACTGCAGTGAATGGATTTTTAGAAAAAAAAGGTGGGGTTCTCCTCTAAAAAAACAAAATACCCACTTCCCATAAATCTCTTTGTTGTGACTGTATGAAGATTGAATTTGTGTGTTCAGTGACCTTTTAGCAGAAGCTCAACACACAACTAAGAGCCCTCTGCACACAAAAAGCTGACGCAGAATAGCAAACATTTGCAAGGATGTGCAAAGCCTTGTTGGTCAAGATGACCTCATCCGGACCCTGACAGTTTGTGGATTATTGTTGTTGGGGTGGGTCTGCATAACAACATGTGAATGGGTAAAGTCACATGTATCATGGTGTCACATGTGCAGGAAGGGTTTAACTGAGTAAACACTGACAGCAGCAGCTTCAGTGTGTGTGTGTGTGTGTGTGTGTGTGTGTGTGTGTGTGTGTGTGTGTGTGTGTGTGTGTGTGTGTGTGTGTGTGTGTGTGTGTGTGTGTGTGTGTGCCGGGTCATTTGGATCCCCCACAGTTGTATTTGAACAAATGTGCTCCACCAGTGATTGATTTTTCTTCGTTGTTTGTGATTAACCCTTTTTTCCAGCTGAGATCAGCAGACTCTTAGATCAACACGCGGTTCTGATGAAATATGTCTCAACTGTAGAATATTCTTTGGGGATTTACCCACTGTTGGATGAGATACAAATTTGAAAAGTCCAATTTGTCATTGCACCACATGATTTCAATAAGCTGTTCACTTTATGTGGTGCACAGCAACAGATTTATTTTGTGTGTACATGCATTCACTCCTCCAGGTTTTACCTGAATAGATTAGATAAGAAGCAGGGGACATATCAGTTATAGCGGCACTTGTTTGTTTCTCATGGGAAAAATGATTGTGAATGATGAACACACGAAAAACATCAACACACACACGTCTAATCCTGTCTCTTTGTGGTCCCACAGTAGGACAGATGATGTCATTCACCTGCGGTGCCGTGGGGCAACAAAGGCTCTTTTGTGCCTGTGCAAACACGCGCACACACACATAACAACTTTTCTTCCTGTGTGGCTCACATGAGCACAGCAGACTGGATTGCATGCACATGTCTCTCTGAGTGGGGGGGTGCGGGGGGGGTCTTCATCATTTGTTTGCACTGTCATTCATCAATCCTGGAGAATGGTAAGAGCTGCTGTGTTGTCACAAAGTCACCTCTCACTTTGTAAGTCGACTTAACGAGACAAATCGGGCCGAGGTCGGGATGAGGTCAGACGGGTTTGTAAAGACAGCAGAGGCCATTTGGAGAGACTGTAAACTCCAGACACATGTGGAGTAGGATCTAAGTACAGAGAGCTGAGTAAATGTATTCTGTCCCTTCCACCTCTTAAGTGCAGTGATGATGAGAAGGTAAATAATTTGTTTTAAGGCCATCCTGTCTGTAATTTTCGCTCATAAACTGGCTGTCAATTGATTAGCACCAAACACAAAAAGCCAACAACAAAGGTAGTGAACAAAATGGAGCATTCCCCATCCTAACAGTCACATAGTTCCCACAGTACAGGGCAAAATGAGACAAATCAACCAGACTGCTGGGAACGGCGGGCCCGCTATCTATGTTAGTAGATACCTGTACAAAAACATCACATAGACTCTCTGATGTATCGTCTTGACCAGCTTTGATCAAAAAATGGGGTCTCTCTGAGGCCACATCAATAAATTGGCAAAGCTTCAGTCAACCTATTGTATGGGAATATATATCACTAAAACATAATCATAATCACAAGCCTTTGTTCCTGCCGTATATACACCGATATATACATAAATAGTTAAATTAACCAATAAATAAAGTGGGTGGGTCCTGAGGGCCCCTGCATGTCGTCAGGCTGAGGAGGAGAAACAGGGCCAATAGGGGACCAGGTTACACAGATCTATAAACCCACATGTCCCAGCTTCATTTCATTTGTCCATGATACTATGAGGGCATCATCATCCTCTTCCTGAACTCCAATAAAGAAATATCATTCTTGTTTTAGATTGATATCAAACTGTGATGTCAATGTAAAACACAAAAGGTGCAAATTTACGACTCAGATGAGCCTGTTATTACCGGCAGTGGGAGTGTCTGGCTGCACGTACGGCACGCAGACGCACAGACACACACGTCTACCAACAGGGTGGAAAACTTCCACATAGAAGCAACTCTCGATCTGCTGAACTCTAAACGTCCAACCCAATTTTACTCAGAAGCCAGTTTGTTGTGCTTAATGCAGTTTGTGTTGTATCTTGGAGATTCTTATGTCAAAAACCTTTCTCTGTCTCAATAAGCCTAATTTGAACTTTGTCCCTTGTGAGGAAGGGTGTCTTCCCCCTGATTTATAGCTCTTTTAGAATTCCTCTGATGCAAAAAAAACTATTTGACTATTTGAAAGCTCAAAATGATTCCTATTATTCCTATTTCTATTACTTCTCCGGTTGCTTTCACTTAGGCTACCTGAACAAAAGCGTTCATCATTGAAGACAGGAATCGTAAACCGTATGATCCTAATCCCAGATTACATCTAGAATATGGCATGTTTTGCCTCTGTTTAGGACACTTTAAGGCAGTGGTCCCCAAACTTTTTAACTATATGGTCACGCATAAAGTCCGCGGAAGTTGGTACTCATCCGCGGGCCGCACCAAGTGTGCCGGGGGGCCGCATGCGGCCCGCGGGCCGTAGTTTGGGGACCCCTGCTTTAAGGTCTCTTTGACACAGTGAATCCAGGTCCACCGTCCTCTCAAGCACATCCAACAAAGTAAGAAGAGTAGCAAAGGTTGAACTGTGAGATTGCAGGTGTATTGACCCTCTGCAATTTGAACATTCAATTCACCTGCTGATTAAAAGAGATTGGCAAATATTTCCAGGCTGGTTGTGTTTTTCCTGGGTCACGAGTGAGGTCATTAACCACTACTAATCATGATCTATGACCGGTGCTAGGGAACACATGTTTTATGATTTAAAGCATTTATTTATGTATTAAGTGTCAGGTGAAGCATACCAATTATCTACACTGTTTGTGCCTGTTGCATGTGAAAATAAATGATGGCACCAAAAAGTGGAATTAAACATTACAATTCCATCCCAGTCATCCCATATATAAAATTATTTTTTAAACTAACCTAGAAACCTAGAAACTCTTTACTTCAAACTTCTAATTCACTTTAATTCAGTCTATTTTGTATAGCTCAAAATCAAAAACGTCCTCATCGGCCTTTTTAATCTGTACACGTGGAACCTCACATATGTCGTAGCGTGTAGTTTCACTACCGTCTCTTCAAATCTCCAGAGTGTTTTCTGTGTCTATGTTGGACGAGATAACAGCCTCTCACAGTCCCACCATTTATTTTTTACCCTGGGAGGAGGAGGAGGAGGAGGAGGAGAAGAAAGAGGAGAAAATGGTTTCGGTGTTGGAGGGGAAACTGACCTGTTTTCTTATCTCACTGGGCCAAAGATTAACAGGTTTCAAAGCAGCAGAGCCAACAGAGAGCCAAGCTGCCCACAAAGAGATCCGCTACGCTGCAAAGTGTAATGCGTCTAACAATCACAGGTATGTGGTGTGTACTTATTTGGTCAAAAAATAAAGTGATAGGTAAATGTGTGACTTATTGTGCTGCAGCAAAAGCCCCTCCTACGTCAGTGTTCCCCAGTGCAGTGACTCCCATAGTGCTGTTCATAGTCGAAAGGCTGCTAGGAAGGACAAGCTTTTATCTCCCTGTTGGGTTCTTTCATTATGTTGTCAGACACTAACAATAACAATCTGAGCCTGTCAATAGGCACTTTTAGTGGGTGCACATTGATGGTGAGGAGTTGGCCTCTGCAGCATTCGCCCTCAATACCCAAACAATTTCAAAAGTTGTTGTGGCTATTAATCACTTGGATATAAAGTTTGGAAGATACCAACCTGTGAGAAGCTTGGCTGAGATTGCTAGTAGCTCATCCAGTCCGAGACTGATGAAATACAGTAACATGATTGATCTTTTTACAGAGCGTGGCGGTTTGTCCTTAACAGTCTCTCCTTAGACAAAAATGTACTTCCCCACAAGCATTGTTCATGTTGAATCCATGTCAATGTATATTTGTAGCCTGCAACATGGTTTAAATCATGATTTTTTAATCAGACTAGCAACAGCACTGTACCCGTTTACCGGCTCATACATATCATTGTTCACAGTAAGAGACAATAAGGGACACTTGTTGGCCAGTTATTAAAAAATGTCCAAAACTGCACTGCATCACAATATTGCTGCAGTTGCTACACAGCAACAACCCAGATACTGAGGCTACCGAACCAGTGCACACTTGGACCAGATCTCAGGGGGTCGCTTTAGGAGCACGTTGTCTGGCTATAAATTACTAGACTCGAGTCACACTGACTCAGAAGTACAGCACTTTAGTCCCAGAAGGTGCTGATGTGGAACACCTGCAATGACATCATTCATTGGGGGTGTGGCCATACAGAGGCCACACCCGGTATTACACCTCTGAAACACTTGTGATCTTTGTATCGTCGCAATAATAGTATTTTCATCTTGTTTGAATTTTTTTTAAATGCATTCTTTATTCTAATCAAAACAGAATGTGGAGAATGAATGTGTGGAGGTGTTACCTTAGAGAAAGAGCGGAGAATGACACAGACCTGTAGACCAAAGACAGAATTTAATGACAGTTTACCTTCTTCCATACATATTTGTGAGAGGGAAGAAACTGTGTTTTTAGCATGAGGTGTTTAAAGAGCCAGTTTTCAGCAGGGGGTTGTACATACAGTAGCGGACCACTGCTGTGATAAGCCCCTGTCTAAGCATCCAGTTTGTTTTTAGGCACAGGGTTCGCAGCAGGCTGCTATTGATACAGGCTGAGCGCTGTGGAAATGAAAAGTGCTATTGAAGCCTTATGAAGCTGCATTCCAGACTAATCCAGGAAAGATCTGCGCTTCAAGGCCCTCCGATCTCTCTCCAGGCGTGGTGGGAAAAACCAGACATGGAGGGCTGCAGGGCGGGGAAAAAACTTGAGTTATTCATTGTTATTCAGTGTGATTCAGTGTATATTCAGTACATATTGTTGCTTATATATAGAAATTCATCAGGAGGAAGAATAGCACTTAACTTACTTAAAAATGGATTTAATCGGTGAAAGAACTGTCGTCTGTTTTAAATAGAAACTTAGTCTTCACTTTATTGTATGGAAAGACTGCAACCAATCAAACTATATGAATTGTCTCATACCCACCCAAGCTAATTGAACACAACTGAATTTCCCATTTACACTAATAAACTGTTTCCTTGAAGTTGAAAATCACTTGTACAAATTGCTCGGTATTATTTTAACTTTTTGTAAGGCTGAGAGTTAAGGGACTTGTCATTTGAAAAGAGCCACTCTAAAGGCTCTGAAAAGGATCTCTGCTTTTATCTCTATTACTTCATTCTTTCCATCTCAGGTCGGCCTACCAGCGATACTCCTGCTGCCTGTGATGTTGACATGGCAAAGCTGGCCTTTGATTTTCTGTTGAAGTGAGTTAGAAGGCAATACACATGCCGAGGCCGGCGAGCAGAGAGGGGATGGGGGGGGGGGTCTGGAGGCCGACCAATGGAGGTAGAGACAAGATGAAAACTGAGGGGTAGCAAACCTTTTATTGCCGAAACTTGATCTGCTAAGCCCCCTCTGCCCCTCAACCACGAAGCCGGGCCTCTGTTGTCACGGAGGCGCAAACGGACACGTAGACGAACACGGAGCCAACCGAGCTGCAGCAGTGAAACTTGGCGTTCAGTGTGATTCATCGGTAAACACAGCCGGGTCGCTGGAGGCGTGGCGGTCCTTTAAATCCTTCAAAACACTGCAAATGTAAAGAACGAGGCTTTAGGTGATGTTTTGTTTTACAGCCCCAGTGACACAGCCAAACAGACCAACTAAGTTCTGGATTTAGTTTGTCTCTGCGACTGAGGTGGGAAGCAAAGATTGTAGCCTCACCCCGGACACAGAGTCTTTGAGCCCCTTCGCTGTGGCAGGAGGCTGCGGTCCATCAGGACCAGGACCTCCCGCGACAGAAACAGTTAGCAGTTGGTCTCATGAACCAAGTCTGAGTCCCCCATTGACCCAAATACTGCGTCCTGGAAACATTTTGCACAAGAGGTTTCTCTCACCATGGAAACACGTGGACATGCATACGTCTTTAAACATACTTATATTTTTAATATTGTTAATTCTCTCTTGTATATTTTAATCTCATTTCATTCTTACATTGCACTAATTCACCAAGTCAAATTCCTCTATGTGTAACATATAAGACAATAAATGGCTACTGATTTTGATTCTGAACCATTTCAACCTTGATACAGATACAGATAAAACGACAGTAAACGTACTATTCAAAATCATCCAGTAGTTATTAGCCCCTTAATCTGGTCAGAATGTTTTCAGCCACTAGTCCCTTTCTGCTCTGTTTGACTGCGACGCTGCATGTGCGGAGAATGCTGACGCCAGAGAAGAGATACAAAGTTGAAAGTATAAGCGTGGAGCTTTAGCAAAAAGCTCTCTCAGCGTTTTGTTTACTAAGCCTCACTAAAAACCTGCACCTACAGAGCTGTTGTTAAACCTTTACACTCGCCAGTGCTGACACACACACACACACACACACACACACACACACACACACTGTTAAAGTGAGTGCTGAGGAAGCTGTTGAGAAAGGTTTGAGAATAAGGGAAAGCCTATTTTAGAAAGTCATCCGTCACAGGACTCAATTAGCACTTCATCTGAGGCCCGCAGGGGGCCGATACGTGCGCCCTCTCTTCCCATGATTCCTGGGTAAAAAGCTGAAGTGGGTTGACTGTGTTCAGCACTGGTTTTCCTTTTGACCCACTTCTTTCACACATTTGACCACGTAATTTTTTTCACCTGCATGTTTACTAACCCTCCTGTCATTTCAGATGCTCCCACGTTATCAGGCCATTACTCTCACCTGCTTCTCCTTGCCCTCATCAGCCACTCCACATTTAAGCCTTTCACATTCTGTTGATCCCTGACAGATTGTCTTGTGTGTTCGCCAGGTTTTCCAGCGTTTCTGAATTAGCCTGATATACTTCTGTTCTGAGCCTCCTTTTCGACCACAAATTCCCTGCCTTCTCCTTTTTGGATTTATTTTCCTGCCTGATTGCCATCCTGGTTCTGAACCTGCCTGTTCTCGTCTACGGATTCTCGGCCTGTCTCTCTGGATTAGTTTGCCTGCTGATGGATCTCCCAGTTTTGACCTTTCCTGAACTTTAAATAAAGCCACCTGTCTCTCTCATCGTTGTGCTTTTGGGTTCCTTCATGCACAGATACAAGTAACCGCACAGAAACAAGTAACAACTTCTTTTTTAGCCTCTGGTCTGACTGCCGTGCCTCCTTCACTATCACTTACATCCTTAATTTCCTGCTACACTCTTCCGTAACTCATTTTGGCTCTCCGATGTAGCGAGTAGCATTCTAATGTCTTGTTTGATAAATTTAGGTGGGATTTAGCTGATTTATTCCAGACATTTTAGCTTTGTCCAATCAGACATGATTGAAGAGACTCGTTCAAAATTAACAAGTGGCAGCTGGTCCATAGAAGGCAATGGGGCCTTTTTTTTTTTTTTACAAATGCTAAATGTGTTTGGGTTTAAGGTGGGTCTAATAAGCAATTTAGCCAATCCCTGATTAATACCTATCAGTTCAGAGTCCTAAAATCTGCTCTCACTGAATCCCCCCCCTGAAGTCCAGACACTATGTGGTGGTGAAGAAGGGAAGATGCTGCAAACCGATGCTGCCTGTGGATCATGACTGAACCCAGTGCCGCATCCGGTTGCTTGCTTGCTTAAACGTGGACGCCTCCCATGGCCCCCTAGCCACTCACTGCTTGCGTAATATTGGGATACTTAGCAATTCCTGAAAGACCCACCGTGTAAAGAACTACCTCCAGAAGCTTCATATCTTATAGTAGTTTCCCGCTGTACAATACCCATTTTATCTCATCTAAATGCTTCATCCGTGACGTTTGCAGTCTTTGCAATCTTTTGAGAAATAAAAATGGATGTATTCTGGAGTTAACTAGCAGATTCAGTATACCCTATTAACTGGAGGTTGAACCTGGACATAGCCATAGGACAGACTTTCTAAGCATCGCCTTATCAGACAGCTGCCACTTCTCTGGTAACTTCAATGTCAGTTTTACCTTGAGCTACTGTTTTAGTTTGACGCCATAATAGCATCATCAGTCACAAAAAAATACAAAGACACACAGGCCTATGAAAGCTCATAACTAATATCCAACCTTTGTTGTGAGCTGGAAAGTTGAACTGGAGGTCATCTCAGCGTGAGGAATCCAATTAATTACCAGAACACAAAATTGTACCAGCACTTGGTGGATGAATTTGTGTTGGTATCAAACTGTCCGTCCGTGCCATGTTTACACATTCAGACCAGGCTCCTTGAGCAGTGTGTTGCTCTCCTGTCTGAGCCTCTCCAGATCCTAACCCTCTTTGGTGTTTGGCCCTCACAGTGTCTCTCCTCTGCCTGCCGTGTGCTCGGCAGCTCTAATCTCGCCAATATCAGCCCCATACATTGTGCGTTGGTCTTGTGCATTGCCTTATTGTGCCCTCCATCTGGCAGAAGTCGTTATTTTACTGGTGACCTCTGCCCCCCTAAACTCAGATTCTGCTAACTGCACACATGGACGCTCTCGCCCCTGATGAACATTAAACACACGTTGCCTTTGTTCACTCATCAAGGATCACAACCTCTCGTTGTGTGTGTTGTGTGTGGGAGGTGAAGGTGCTCTAGGGTTGCATTACAGGTTGTTGTCCCAGATCTAACCTTTCCACCTACTGCCTTCACATCACCTCACAGTGGCTGCCGTGATTCACAGGCATATAATAGTGGGCAATTACCTCTGATTGAGCTTTAACACGAAACAGTCACACCTGCCAAGCAAGACCAGTAGAAAAAGGATATAGAGGAAGTGCTACCGATAAAAGTCCACAGAGCCTATGTACTTCCGTTTAATTTTTTGTGTTTTAAAAATGTGTCCATGGTTTGCTTGGAGATGGTGCAGTTTTACCATGAACTTGAAGTCTCGATCCCATTTCCCTTTTGTGTTTTACTGCATCTATTGGCCTGGAGATTGTTTAGGAATGAGTCCTAAAACATGGAAATTAACATTTTTGCACTCAGGTTCCATCATTTCCAAATCAATTTGTTTCCAGTCAGCAATTAGCAAGTGCTGATATGAACCAAATGTAATGTCTGTGAGGAAGCATTGCTAATGTTAGCAAGCAAGGCTGGGTAGCTTCCTTTTTTCCAGTTGTGCCTTGCATCCTCCCAAATGTTGTAACATTAACAGTTATTAGCCAACTCTTTGGGTTTGTTGAAACAGACTTCAAGAGACGTTTGAAGCTCTTGAGATATTGAAGAATGTACATAACACAAAAAGAAAGAAAGCAGACTTTAAATTTGATGTTCGACATTGTGATTATCGTATTTAAAAATACATTTCCCTCGTCTTTTCACCTGTATGTAATCCTTGGGAACTAGCCTGATCAGTGTGCATTATCGTTCTTCTGCATCTCTCCGTGCCAGTTGTGTAATGGCCTGGCAGGCAGAAGGCACAGCTCTATCTGATAAGCTGCATTACTCCATACCTTCTCCTGCTTCACTCTCCCGATTCCCATCGGAGGCTGTAGCTTCTCGTGCAAAATCCTTCCTTTGTGAAGCAGATGAGGCAAAAGTACAATTTGTCTGTCGTTGGGCTGATTGTGACCTGCCAAAATACCTGGGCACTGGGCAACAATGGCCTCCTTCATAGGGCTCGCAAAGCAGAGGGGCAGCTGCACCACATGAAGCTGGGAAGTTATAAACTATGAGACCTTTCAGGAGCTGAATTCAGCAGACAGGTTCATCTCTTTCAGGGGTTTAACTTCCGTTGCTGTTATGTATGTAGTTGTAGTTTCGTTTCTAGGGTATCACATGGGTTCCTTTTAACCACACTTAAAACCCCATTTCATGAGTAAAGGCGGTACACATGTGGCCTTAAAGAAGATGAACAATACCAGCCTTTAGCAACCATTTGTGTTACTTTTATCCCCACGTCTTATTTCTATCCGGCCTGTCTTTGTTCTTAACTTCAAAACCCCAAACATTACATGTCAAACCAGTGGTGAGTTTGGCTCTTTGATTCAAATGAATAACTCTTTGGCAACTCTAAAGAACCCCCGAATACATTTATGAGAAACTTAAGAACACTTGTGAATGAACAGCCTTCAGTCTGTTCGATACATTTCTTCTTCAGCCTGACCTGAGATCCAACCTTCATCAACCCAGTCTGGCCTTGTTCCCTTTAAACACTTGTGGCTCAGAGGAATGAATGTCTAGAAATCCCTTCCAAACCTCAGTCAGTTGGCTCAAACAATCACTCTACTCCTCGTCCTTCCCCCCGTCCTCCCTCAGGTCCTCAGTTAGTGCGGCCTGGCACTAAAGGGAGACGGGGCTCATGCAGCACCGGACAATGGCTGGCGTCCGACACACTCTGGCAGAATGCGGACCTGTAATCACGAGATGGAGTAATCCCGACAGGCTTTTTTTTTACCTTAAAGCCTGATTGTACAAGCCACTGAATCTACTTGTGTGTGTTTGCCGTAGTCCCAGAGGGGTTCTCTAAATGTGCGGTCAGTCGGCATGGCTCGGTGGGCAATGCGATCGCAGCATTGACTCAACGTGCTGGGCTCCTTTAAACGCATCACCAGAGACCGTCTGTCCTCCAGACGGTTATATTCTCATCCACACACTTACTCTGATTTACACTGAGCCAATTATTCCAGTTGTAAAATCCATTCATTGGGATTTGGGGGTCTGAGAAGTTTAGCCAAGTAAATGAACCTAAAACGCTGTCTTGTTTGGATTCATCAAGGTTTATTCCCTGTATTTATCAACAGACTTTCATGTGATTTAAGTGCCATAAACGGACAAAGAGGAAAGGTAAAGTCTCCCTGCCAAACAGCAAGGACAACAACCAACATTTCGACGTCTAAATTGCCTTGTTTAAGGCACGAATGAATTGGTGGTTGGTTCACTTCTAAAGCATCTTCAGCGTTAACAGAGCTCTGTGTTTGTCAGTGTTTTCCAGGAATGTATTACATGAAACATATTGCTTCATTGAAGCTTATTTCAATGACAACCTAAACATGCATATTTAGAAATACTACACAACTTTAAATGAAAAAAACTCGCTGTCTACTTTCATATGAAGACCCACATGCATTGTTTCTTCAAACTCACCTACAACGTTTGAGAAAATTAGGCTGAATGGTTCCCTCCTGTATGGAAATGCATTCATGGCCAACGGTGCCTCATAGAAATGACGCTCCCATACAACAAAACTGCATCCTCAATTACTTTACAAAGGATACGTTTCAGTTTTGAAAGAAAACAAATTGGATTGTTATAGTAAAATACCACGGTTTAGGTTCAAGTGAAATACATCTGTTATGTTATTAATTGTGGTCTTCTGGGTCGAAATCAAGCATTTTTTTTACTGTATATCTTGCTTGTAAAAATATGTAAAAAAAATATATAAATAAAAAAATGTAAAAATAAAGATAGAAATCTTAGTCATGATACATATCTATATAAATTGTGCATATGCTGCTAATATAATCTCCTTTTAACACTCCTCTTTGCTTTTCTTTCCCTCCAACAGTCGCAGAGAAAACACAGTTTGCACTAATAAGCCTGACGCAGCCCAGTTTAATTGGGCTTTCATTTCCAAAGCAAGGGAACTGCGTGTACACACACACACA
Organism: Apeltes quadracus; assembly: GCA_021346845.1. NCBI lineage: Eukaryota > Metazoa > Chordata > Actinopteri > Perciformes > Gasterosteidae > Apeltes > Apeltes quadracus. The sequence goes on from CM037915.1 coordinate 1,817,636, forward strand.
CACACACACACACTCACACTCACAGCGCTGGTTCAGGGGTTATTTGTATGACCTCCTTTCTAATGCATGCAGCAGACCAGTGTAAATGTCCTGGCAGCACCACATGGTAAAGTGACTTATAGCAGCCATGAAAAGATTTGGTTTCTTGCTCCCCTGGGAGCCGCTAAAATACCCACATATCTGGCACATCAAACACACACACACACACATGGTGGTTATGTGCCACACCGCACCCACCACTGAGAACTTTCTCCTCCTCATACCAAGCGTCTCTTTTTCCAGCCTTAGTTTCCAGAGGATCGAAACAATAAAAAGCATCTTCCTGATTAAATCAGCTTCTCTTGACCTGCAGCCATGGGATGTACATGCCTCTGTCCAGCAGTGCGAGTCGGTCTACTTGAATCCACGTCTCTGACCAACATCCTGAGGCGGTTTCGTCTTTCTCCAGTTCGTGATTCAAAATGCTGGGGAGCTTCTGCGGGTGACTGCAGCACAGAAGGGAGCGAGAAAGAGCTGCTGAAAGCTCCGTGTCAAGGTCAACGAGTGTTTGTCTCATTCCATTCAGGGGTAATGATTGATGAGGAAAAGGGAGCTACTTCAACATGAGTTCATCTAAGATGCAATACAAAACATGCAATATTATAAAAACAGCATCAGGGATAATGAATGTACTACAGAGTAGAGTGCGTACTAATGTACTCGCCCAGACACGGATTGAAATTGTTAAATCTTTGGTGTTTAAATTCTCTTTTATTTATTTTTCAGCCAGTCACTTAGTCTCATATTCATCAAGATGCCTTTTCCATTAAACAAGAGTTAATTCAGCAGTGGGCACTGAAGCTCATCATTCAAGCCATGATGACCATGTGTGTGTGTGTGTGTGTGTGTGTGTGTGTTGTGGGTGCCCGGTCTTCAGAGAGGGCTAGTGGGTTGCGGTTGGAATGAACGAGTCGTCAAAACCCCAGGGTTGCTGGTGATTTAACAGAAGTTTTATTGGTCAAAGACAGTGGGGGGAAAGGGGAGGGGTGCAAACTAACTCAAAACAGGCAGGGTTCACCGGGGATGGCCGGCGACATCAGGTGGCTCTTCCGGCTCCTTCCTTCAGTACAAACGAGCGCGCGATTAGTTTCTGTCAGTTTCCGCCCCTTCAGTGTTCTCTCACCCGGCCTTTTACAGGCTCCTGATTGCCGGTCTCATAGGAAACACCTCGGAGGGGCACTTAGCGACACCTGCTGTAATATCGCCCCTCCACTACCACGCCTCCTGGTGGCCGTCGCCTGGCTGTTCCCAGCAATGTGGGCCGCTGCTAACTAGCTGGGCCATCACAGTGTGTGTGTGTATGTGTGTGTGTGTGTGTGTGTGTGTGTGTGTGTGTGTGTGTGTGTGTGTGTGTGTGTGTGTGTGTGTGTGTGTGTGTTAGCCCCAAACCTGGGAAAGCTCCATTATCACCTCCTTTTAACATTAGTCCCACTCATGGATTCATTGTTTGATTAGCAAATGACATTGATATTGGATATGTTTGTATTGGTGAATGGGAAATGCATATTGAAACGTCCAGTAAACACAAAGCAACGTAAGCATTCAATGTGAGTGTTGGTCTGATGAATGTCAGTAAGATATCCACTCTCCCTTTTGACTTGCTTTGGTCTCCATCAAATTCGTTTAGCTAAATGTTCTAATGTGACGGCGGATGAATTTGAGCTGTGGGTTGTGAAACCCAAACTCTGAACTGAAGGAGTCTGAAATGCTCCTTAAAGGCTGAGTAATTATCTTTGAATGAATTCACTGCGTAGTAGAGTGACTTTTTTCACATACACATTTGTTCCATTGTTAATGTGAGTGTTAATATAAGTGTCTTCAGCATGGCGTCTTTAAATATTTCTTTCAAAGTCAAACAAAATTGTCCTTGTTTAACATTTCAGTAATCAAACTCAATGCTTGCAACACATGCTTCTGTTCTGTACATACTCATGATCCTGTTACGTCCCTGTGTTGTTCTAACACTGAGGTTACGCTCCAGTCTGAAGTTGGGGGCTTCAAAAGCCTCCTTTGTCTCTCAGCCTCAGACCTTCTCCAGTCTCATGTTTCTAATGGCTTCTCCTGGAAGCCGGAGTGTGTAGCTGACGCAAAGAGGGAAATTAAACGTCTAGCCAAAGCAGATGTTGGACAAAGGCTGACTAGAAGGTGTGTGTGTGTGTGGACGCGCTTGGAAGTAAAACTGTAAACAGGAAACCAGCGACTTTTAGGGTTGGGGCGTGTGTTTGTACATGCAAATGGTTTGTCTTCAAGCGCCAATGGAAGGAAACATAGTACAGTGATCCCTCGCCACTTCGCGGTTCACTTATCGCGGATTCGCTATTTCGCGGATTTTCATAATGCATTTTTTTTTTTTTTTGGTGCATTGTGCTCTGCATTCTGATTCGCTAAAAACTCACTCCCGCTTCTTGTATCAAAACATGCTACGAATTGTGCTATCATTTTGTCGTCTCGTGCAGTTATGTGTATGTACATAAGGAGGAAGGACTAACGCTTGGTCGCTTAGCAACCATGGTGCGAATGGCCACTGAACTTAAGCGAGTAGCTGAGGTATGGGACCCTTTGATGAGCCGTTCATTACAGTTCTCCAACGTAATCGATGGTGGCATGTCGGTGTACAAGGATCTTTTTGCAAAGAAGAAAAAAGAGCGACAACAGCTGCCTATCACTATGTTCTTCTCCCGAACAAACACACCTGCACCGCGGGCTTCAGAAGTAGAGAACACTGCAGAGCGCAGTCAGGATGCAGCGGCCCAGTCTGAAGAGCAGTCAAACGGCCTACACGTGAGTCACTGCATTTGTATACATGTAATATTGCTAATTGTAAAAAAAAAAAAGTTTTCTATTTCGCGGATTTCACTTATCGCGGGTCATTTTCGGAACGTAACCCCCGCGATAAACGAGGGATTACTGTATAGTGTTTCACAGAGTCATCAGATATCACGGGTGCAAAGAAATACATCCAATCAGATGAGACTTTAGACCACCAACTAAAAAACTGGGCATAGAAAATCACACCCCACCAGTAGCATTACGGAAAGAGACGAGATGTGTGTTGATATTAGTGCGCAAGCCTAATGGTGCCTGTGGTCCAAACCGTGCCGATTATCAGTGACCTTTAATCACTAGCAGGTAGGGAAGCAGGAGCTGAAGCGCTGCTGCAAGCGGCCCCTCCATGCATGCTGGCAACGCCGCAGTCACACACACATTAACACCTTCCCTTGATTCTCTCCCTCCTCCTCAATGACAGGACAAGGGGAGGTTTGTGTCTGTTTGTGTCACACTAAACTGTATCTTTTAAGCAGTCCAACCAAAGGAGAAGGATTCGATTTGAATCCCCAGATGCAATAGATTGTCCAGCTTCCATTTCTCTGGCACTTTAATGTTCATGTACTCCTGAATCCATCCTCCAAAGCGTGCGTGTGTGTGTTGGTGCATGAGTGTAGTCTGGATCAATCCCCCTGTTAATCCCAACCAAGCCCTTCATCAAAGGATACAGAAATTCAGCTCACCGAATGAAACTGCAGTATAAACAAACTTTCAATTACTTTGCATCACGGGGGCGTTAGAAGGGAGTGAGATAAGCGACTGTGACGATCCGCTTTAAAGCAACCAACCAGGTCAAGGGCCGGTGCTGGTAAATCATCTGAGGGTCCGGACAATAAATCATTGGGTATAAGTCTCCCAATAAGGGCTCCCTATCGCTAATGTGTGTATAACACACTTTACACATGTGTCAGGCATTAGGTGATAAACCTGGGGTCAGAGGCAGCGGATCTGTCTGTGCTTGGTCACAGTTTCCGTCGTGAGGGCCGCAGCCGGAGCCTGTCGGAGCAGGGAGTCTTCCAAAAGCAGCGTGATGCTGGGAACTCCGGGTGGCGGGCAGCTGTTTTCCATCTGCAACGTATGGACACGGTGAGCACGGAGAGACTGAAGCTGTGGAAATACAGGACCAGACGGAGTGAGAGGTGTGAGGCGAGGAAGGAAAACAGTGGAGGTATCCCAGCAGGCATCTGGTGGAAGGTGACGGGCAGGAGAAGTTCAATGTCAATGCGCACAAACACAAGATGCAATGAGGAATTCTCATGCTCTCTGGCACAGAGATGAGTTCACTAGCTACTGATCAGAAAAAAAGACAGGGGATTGCACTAATGCTTAGTTCATTTCGGTTTAGAATCGCATAGCTCACTTATTTTCGCTTTCACATGCTGTAAAACATTCTTTATTTTTCCCGGCCTCGCCACTCACATCAACCTTATCTGCAGATCTGCAGTTATTCCCTCAGAGAGCTGTGATACACCGGCTTTCTGTGACAGATATTGACAGTGGAGCTTCTTGCTCAACAGGTAGCTAACCGAATGTCTGTCTGAAAAACACAAAACTACTTGTAGGTCAGTGAAATGAATAAATGACTGTGCGCCGAGCAGCTCTACCAGACACAGCAGAAATGTCACTGCACTGAACTTATTCTGTCAGGGCCACAGACAGGTAAGGAGAAGCTCGTTTTTCAAAAACAATGAAAAACCTTTAGCATTGCCAAATGCTTGCACAAATGGAACGGGCTGTGGCGCTTTCAACGGCCCGTTTGGACAAATATTGGCAGAGTTCAGCGTGTTCTCAAATCATTCTGAAAAAAAGAAAAGTAATACTGCAAAATACTGTTAAAATCCGAAATGCTTTGAGCCTGTGATGCGTGATGAAAGGTATGTTGCAGGCAGGAATTCACTACGTTTCTGTTGTTGGAGAAACCTTTTCTTCACACCACAGAACGTTCTCATGTTGACAGCCTCGTGGCATCTTGAAGGGAGGTTGAATACACCTTGACCGACCCCCCGACCCCCAGTTGTGGCTTGTAAAACAAAGTTGATTGTCGAATATGAAACCAAAGTAACAAAAAGATGGATTTTGCTGGCACAATGAAAGGAAATAAGTTTATCGTTCCATCGGTGTATTCCAACTTGCTTTATTAATCTTTATGAGCACAGACAGTAAGTTTGTTACACAAGTTTAACAGCATTTGGAGAAAGTGGTTGGGACCCAGTTTAAAACCCGTCACTTCCATGTATGTCACTCAACAAAAAGGAAAATCCTGACGTATCAGCACCTGCCATATTCAGTGCCTTTCATTGGTACCCTATAAGTGCTCTCTTACATGTCTTGACATGTGAAAATGATGTCCCACAGTCTCCACAGCCAGTGATCTTTAAGCTAGAAATGTTGGATGTCAGCTGTGTTAAGTCTACTGTTTGATAAGCTGTCCTAGCCTCTGGGCATAGGCCAGCTTTTTTAAGCATTTGACCTTCAACCCTTCGTTGCACGGCCTGAAAGCCCGAGGACAGCACACCTTCCGTCCACACTTGCATTGAGGGCACACACACACAAACACACACACTGTGACTACAGAAATATTCGTGTGTGAACAAATCCCCCTCAAAACTGACGTGCTCGAAGAATACGGTTTCAAAGAAGATTTTCCCTCAAAAGGTTGATATCCGCCAATAAACCCGCAGCAATAGTTCATGCTGCCAGCTGGCCGAGCCTCCTCTGTGCTTCACTCCTTCGTTAGCATCGGCAGTATTGCAACAATCATTATATTTAGTGACCATGAAGAGGACTCCAAATGTGTGTGTGCTGAAGGCTCCTCAGAACAAAGCAGGGTTCTGGATATCTGGATCACATGTTGTTACAAAGGGCAATTTAGGACTTAACTATTGAGACTCTCTCGCAGACACAATACTGAGACACTCTTACGCGTAGTAATGAAACACTCTTACGCCCGCTATTGAAATGCTCTCACTCACACTTTTGAGACACTTACACATACATACATACATACATACATACAATCATACATACAATCATACATACATACATCCTCTGTAAACCTATGCACGTGCATATATAAAACATTATACATACTTATCTGAAACACGTACATATGAGAAACACAAGTGCATACATATATACTGCTGTGTCATATACACATCCATCTCACTAGTGTGTATACATGACATCTCACAAGCATCTGGAAGGCATCTCAGTTCCACCGGAAGCAACAGCTGAGCAGCTTGTGACTTTAATTCTCCCAGGAGAGCTTTGCCGTGTGCAGAAGCATGACTTTAAACCGACACAGCATGCTGCGGTAATGTTTAGTGCTCGTTCACACACACACACACACACACACACACACAGACACACGACCACTTAGAAATACACCGACATACACACACACATTGAACAGCTTGACTTTTTCAAACAATAACACCAGAGTTTTCACAACTTTCTTCATCTGCCAATTCACACACACACACACACACACACACACACACCGGTTCTTATTACACAAGTGTCCCTGAGAAAACACCAGGCCTTGTTGCAGACATTCAACACATCGCCTCCAATGGAAAAACGGCAGTCCGCTCACATCGTTAGTTCGTATTTTGGCTGCAGTGATCACAGTGTCTTTCAGCGTGGTGCGAATTGCCTGAGCAGACGTTCAATGCAAGGAATCCAGACGTTACACAATATCCTGAGAGGGTCCGGGGGGAGGCTGCTCATGTATGCCAGACGTGGCAACACATTGTTTGACCGGTCTGCAGGTCTGCGGTTTAAAGGCACTGGAAAGATTTATGGACGTGACTGACGCATCAAAAGACTTGTCAATATTTGCTCTGCGGAAAAAAATCTACCTGCATCCTTTAAAATGTTGGATACATTTCGTCTGTGACAGACAGAGTCTGGAACTTATATTGGTCATTATTTTTCAGTGAACCGAAGAACCCTTACGTAACAAGAGAGGGAATTAAGTAGTCTTTTTTTGCCACTGTTAAGAAAAATGTTGATTCAACTGTTACAGTCAATTGTACCAAAAGAGCTGGAGTCGTTTTCCAGTGTCAAGATCAGATTTATTTGCGACACCTAGTAGAGTTAAATTAAGTCTTTGAAAACTGTACACCAGTATCACACTTCTTGACACTTATTCCGAAATAAATTGTTAACAGGTTGAGTGTTGATTTAACACTGACAAAATTGGAATTTCTGGAGAATAGTGCAGTCTCGTCATCGTCTCGTCTTAGTCATGAAAAAAAAGGTTGTTGACGAACATATTTAGTCTTGTCTCATTTGACAAAATTAACACTACAGGGAAAACAGACGCTGAACCAAATATGAAACGCGTTCAGAGCAGCATATCGTCTCACTTTACAGGACCCATTAATAAAACAACTAAATTAAATTCAATTAAATTCAATTCATTTTATTTTGTATAGCCCAAAATCGCAAATTACAAATTTGCCTCGGAGGGCTTTACAGTCTGTACACATGCAACATCCTCCGTCCCAAGACCCTCACATCGGCACAGGAAAAACTCCCCAAAAAATGAAAAAAACCCTTCCAGAGAAAAAAGGGAAGAAACCTTAGGGAGAACGTCAGAGGAGGGATCCCTCTCCCGGGATGGACAGACTGCAATGGATGTCATGTGTACAGAATGACTCATACAGATGTAGAATACATTCAATTTCTATAACAGAAATTAATCAAAGAATTCCAAGTAGCCGGCCAGATGTATGACAGGACCACTGCAGGGGCCACCACCGTCAGATCGAACCACCATCCACAGAAGAAGCAGCAGCAGGTGCCAATTAAAAGTTTTGCCATGTTGTGATGGGGACTAATCCACAGATCGCACCCTGTCAAATCGCACCCTGAGTATAACTACACCGCCTTATTAAGGAATGAGTGTCAGCAGAAAAAGACCACACAATAAAGACTGGAATCAGAGGTATAATAAGTATGAGCCATATTGTAGGAATGAACAGAACAGATCAGGGGCGTCAAATTCAATGAATGAAGAGGGACAAAATAAAAAAAATGCCATGAATATCGAGATACCCGGTATGTACGAAACCAGAAGTAGCTTTTGCAGTGCGTTCTGGGACTTTTAGCATCAGCCATATGCGTCCTATTGCCCGGCGGGACAGTTATCATAGATCTTTACTCACAGGCCGGATATATTTGTACCGCGTGCTGGACACCTAAAACAAAGTTAGACTAAAGGAAGAGATTAAATGATTAAAGAAGACGGAAACCATGAGTGTGAATACAGATGGCAAATGTCCGTAAGTGGTTACTAGCTTTAGCTGTAAGAATAAATTTAAGATAGTCGGTCCGGCAATGGCTTGTGGGACTCCCCCAGTATCCCCCATGGCCAGTCTACTACTGACACCAATAGAGATCATACATCATTTGATTGGGGTGATAGGAATGTATATGCATTTGTTGTGGTGTAAGTTACTGTGTTGTCAGGTAAGGGACAGAGTAACTTTACTGTAGTGGCATTGATCATACAGGTTGGGAGGCTATACAACTCCTAAGTCCTATATATAAGTCGCTGATGAAAAGAACACCCGGTTGCGTGCACATAACCTCAGTGTGCAGCGTCCTGCTTCTAATGTGCAGCCGCTGCGTGGCTTTCCAAACCGACATTTTAACAGCTGTTTACTAGCAGATAGCCCGCCACCAGCTCTACTCATGTCTGAGCCTCTCACTCCCACCGCTTTACACAGCTACGCTGGTGCTTTTTCACCTTTACCCCCCTTACACACACCTCAGAGGAGAAGTAGGTTAGCATCGGGTGGTGGACACATCGAGCCTGGAAAGTGTGACGATCGTGGTTCCTGTGGAAAAACAGTATAAAAACAGAGTAAATTGGTTTCTGCATCCGGGGTACTTTCTGAGATACAGACAGATTAGAAACAGTTGGACAATGCAGATATGGAGGGGAAAGAAATAAAACACGCTGTGTTAACTGCGAGTTTTAATATAGAGAGGCCGGGGGGAAGGTCGATGTTAATGGTCTTTTGTTTCAAATTGTTGTCAGGATGCTGCAGATGGTCTGCACTGTAATCTGAGTGAGGCCTTAGCTTACAACTCAAAGGCGATGAGCCAATCACAGTGCGTATAGCCATTCCATACACTCGGACATCGTCAACATCGTATTTAAGGCAACATATTGTCACTTTGCTGGAAAGAAATATAAAGTTATCTTTAACATCTCTACCGTTAGCATAACGGTAGCCTAACGTTAGCTCCTAGCTGCGTTGTTCATGTCACTTTGTTTGCTGGGTGTTCATTGGCCTATTTTGTTCTAGTTTTTGTACTTTAGTGGTCGTAAATCATTGTTAGCTGTTGTCCAAAAGGCTCTAGTTGAACTCATGTTAACTTCAGAAGAAGAAATCTGCTAATACAGAGCTTTAAGCTAAGTTTACATAAAAAAATAAGCAGGTAGCGATTAGCAGAGCCTATTTTCCAAGTCACGTCAAGTTAGGTTAATTAATTGTAGGTAAATAACACTTCTTACCCTGCAGTGCATGAACAATGCTGATCCTCTATCTTGTTGTCTGGGACCTGTAAATTTTGGCTTGTAACTGAAGCTTGTTATCGACCTTCTCAACAATAACATGATTAATATATCCCTCCAATGCGTAGTTGATACCCTTTTGGTGACTTCTAGATGATATCTGATCTTTCTGTCTCCAAAAATCATCGATGGCCTCCTGCGAAATGTCTCCTACTGTGACACCTGCCATAGCGCCCGTTAATGAACGTTGATTGTTTGTCTGAGTGAGTGGAGGGGGGCGTGGCTTAGCCATAGGTCAATTAGGACATGTAGGTATGCAGGATCTACAGAGCAAAAAGAGCATGTTCAGCGAACAAGAGTGTTTTTGATGAAGAGGCAAATTAATGTATCCATTCTTCAACTAATAAATGTGAATGCACGCATTACAATCTATCGGGACATATGACGCTCACAGACCGAACAGACGGCGTGACATTAGCCGCTGTAAACGCATGAGACAGAAAATTAAGCACTAGTTGGCAAAAAGAAGAGGTTGAGGCACATGAGGGATGAAAGCAGAGCAGGCACGCCACGGGTGTAAACTGTTCAGCACCTCACAGGCGCCACAATGTACTCAGGCTCGTCTCATCTTCCCATAAACTGTTATTACAGTTTAAAGAGCTGAAGTTATTTATAGCGGTACAAAAAAAGAACTAAGCGCTTTGTTAAATCAACCGTCAATCTGTTTTTCACTGTCATTGCTTGGCAATGGAACGCATGTTCCTTCGCATCCCAGACCCTAAATTCCCTCAGCATGGAGATGGATACGAGACCGTCGACACAACAAGGTATACAGGTTGTCAGTCTTTCCAGGTTTGATAGGTGCAACACAGTGACAGTCAGCTAATGTCTTCTGTCAGGTTCAACAGCGCATGGGAGCAGAGGGTTGACACTCAGCTCATTCTTGGCTTTTGTGCGTTCAAGGTATTTAGATCCTTGAATATTAACCGCATCCATGAATAGATTTACACACAGAACAAGCTTGTCAGTTAAATATCTGTGCTAACTAGGCGGCCTCATCTCCTTTAAATTCTCTGAATCAGGTCACCAGGATTCACGTATCTCAACATGATATCAATAATTGTTGCTTTTTAAAACCTGTTTACCTGGGAACAAATAACTATTCATCTTTACTGGGTTCTCCCTCCCAACACATCAAATACTGCTGCTTGGTCAGTGCCCCATGGTGTCTGATAGCAATTAACTCTGGTCAAAGTAAACCCATCCATTAGGCTGCTTAGGGCAGGTGACAGGGGTTGCAGATGGTAACACAGGACCTTCACCCAGGAAGCTGCTGTTCACGTCCCGTGTAAAAGTATGTTGTTTACTTACTTGTAACTGTCTCTTTAGTTGTTGTTTACTTGTTAGTGCTTTTGTTTCCTAAACCTACATTTCTGCAGAGGCGTAAGTTTATTTTGAAAAGAATGCATGTGTGTAGCCAGCGCGTATTGACAAGCCATGACAAGCCATCCCATACTAGGGTGTTTGAAGATAGGTGTGAGAATGTGTTGCAGCTCGGACGTGGGGGAGGGGGGGTAAATGGATGACTTTGACCTTGACCAAACATTCGAGTATAGAGTTGAGCGAGAAGCGCCTTGCCGTTCATGCCAATAAGTTAGGTAACTCGGCCTGTATTTGCCAAAATCTCTGTATTAACTTTGTTATTATAAAGCAACAGCATCATTGACATGTTTAGTTTCCACTGTTACACAATCTTCAATAAATACTGAGCACTGGTTTAAACAATAAACTATTATATTTACTGAAATTACATTTCTGTCTCAGCAAACAGCCACCCAATCAAAAGCAAGTAGTAAAGCAATAAAGAAGTTTATTGTACATTCATTAATGTACTTTTTACCACTTTCCCTCCTTTTAGCCATCTTCCTGACCATTAACATACTTCTCACCTGTTATGGAGCGCAATGTGACATCACAGTAGGTCTCTGTTACAATCCCAGCATGCCACAGTGGATCTTGGCCTAGTAAGGGTGACGGTGGCGCATAGAGTACAGAGGGTGTGCTGGGAACTGCGTGGCTGGTGGATGGAATCCTGGCTGTGCCATGTTGAAGTGTCCTTGAGCAAAATACCTAACCCCTAATTGCTCCCTGGGTGAAATGTATAAGCTATGGGGTAAAAATGCAATGTAAGTTCCTTTTGGATAAAAGTGTCAACTAAATTACATAACATGTGAACAGGAGCAGTTTAAAAACACCTACCTGCAGCACATTCTGTACTTAAGGGTTATTGTTTAGGAAAAGGAGTAACCTAAAATAAGTAGCTGGGTCACAACATGTAAAGCAAAACATTTGAAAAATGTAAATATTTATTTTGTCGTTAATTACGTCATTTTTTAACGCATTTCACGCATGCGCAGTGTGACAAATTATTCAGGTCAGGAATGTGTCCGAAATGCGGTTGTGGTTGGACTATTATAACAAACAAATCCTCCTCCTGGCGACTTTTGTGTCAAAAGCGACTAGAGACAAATCTAGTGACATGTATACAGCATA